>PVLA01010528.1:0-62508 GCA_004027455.1 Hydrochoerus hydrochaeris
GTGTGTGTGTGTGTGTGTGTGTGGTGTGGGTGTGGGTGTGGGTACTGGGAATCAAATTCAGGATCTTGTGCTTGCCAGCCAGGTGCTGCACCACTGAGCTATGTCCCTGGCCAAAGTTCTGCACTTGTTTGCATTGATGGGTCTGTCTTTGTGTCAGTATCATGCTGTCTTGTTACTCTGTCTTTACAGTGTCTTGAAGTTAAATAGTGTCCTGCCCTTATGCACTTTGGCAATTTTCTGAGACTCATTTGGGTGACACTTGTTTCCATTTGGTTGACTCTGATTCCAAAGATGGAATTGTTACAACTTTGTTTTTAAAAAGTCTGATGTCAGAGTGACTGAGCAGAGAACCAACACTCCTTATATACCGATTTTCTTTAAAGCAGGGCCTGTTGACAATTTAATGTAGAAACAACTTTGAAGTGTGTGTGTGTGTGTGATATTACCATTTATATTCTTGTCCTGCTTATGCCTGATCTATTGAATTTTGAGGTATAGGTCTAATGAGTCTCATATGTAAGGATTCTGAGTGATTCTTACAAATGATACAATTTGGTAATTAGAGAACAGTTTCTGCAAAAAAAGCCTTTTTCTGCTATTTTTCCTATGATACACAGAGCAAATAAAATAAATGTACTTATTTATGTTGAAAAGAAGAAAATGCAATTTACTTGTCCATTCATGTACTCACATTTTCATTCATTAATTCATTGTGAATAGATGGCAAAACCCAAAACACAAAGGAACAACTTGAAGAAATTGTGGAACCTTGTCTTCAAAGACTGCATATGTTCCTCAGGTACTATTTACAGCTGTCAGATGATGAATCACACCCAGTGCTCCCAGCAATCTGGGAAGAGAGCAACTCTGCTGGAAGCAATGCCGGCAGCCATCACCACCCACAGGCTCTTTTCAGATTTCTTTTAAACAATTCCCATCTAGGAAAAAAACAAAACAAAAAAACCCAAAACAAACAAAAACCTTATTCTTAAGCTTGTTTGGGATAGGATATTTTTTAATCTCCTTTAAACATTTAGTTCTAGTGCTTTGCAGCATTTCCTCCAGTACAAATTCTAGAGTCATAGCAGTCATAGTTTTTTTTTTTTTAACTGTGAAAAAAGCAAGACTGACCTAAGAGTCTCTACAGTGCCCACCTGAGAAACACTAATAAGCTGATGAGCTGCTGTTCCTGTTTTTTACTTTGGTATTTCAGTGCTTTGTCTATACTAATACAATGTTTTTCTTAGGGCCCTTCTAACTTTAAATCTACACTAAGGAAATGGTCATTTAAACTCACTCATAACCACAAATGATAGGCAGATGCACAGCATCTTACACTGTGGAACTGAAGTATGGTACTGACGATATTGGAGCTGAGTGAGGCAGATATTTTAATATGTCCTCTCCAGAATCCTTGAAATGAATTACTAGATACAGTTTTTATGCTGTTTCCCCATTAGGCAGTCTTAGACATTGTATTTTAGAAGCTTTCAAAAAAGGTCAGTATTTGTGAGTAGTCACAAAAACAACTCTTTGTATTACAGAATAGACATCACATCTATTAGATTTGTAAGACAGAGAACTTAGGGGGTCAAGAGAAACTTTGCCCTGGTAGAACAGCAAGTATGTTAATTTTAAGAGATGACTTAATACAGTGGCTTCATTTTACAGATGAGGAAACTGGGATTCAGAGAAATGAAGTGATACGTGCTGAATCACATAGTGACAAGCAACTTTCTGTAATGTGGAAATCAGAAATAGCAGACTCTGAATTACTTTGGTAGAATAATTATCCTGGGCTTACTAATGACCCAGAGCAAGTAAAGAACATGCTAAATACCTTCTTGTTTAATAATCATGGCAAGAACTTGCAATACAAATGCAAGATGATGTCCTTTGAGCCCAATCCTTTGTGGAAAGAGGCAGAGTATAAATAAATAAGCAAGTAAGCAAGTAACCTCCAACTTACATTCCCAACAAGAAAGAGTTTTAATTTTTTAAAAATGAATGTATCCATAGGGGTATGTATGTATATTAACTTATATTGTGTACTGACTAGAAAACATTCCAGCATCTCTCAGAAGACCCATTCCCTTGATTAGTAGTAAGTTAGGTTAGTTAATTAAGGTTACTTTAATACTAATTAGTCAGGGCTTTAATTATGCTTTCAGAACAGTAACACAGGAATGATACAGCTCTTAGTGACCCACTTAACCAAACGGATGGGGTTTCTCATTTCCCATCTAATAGTAATTCGTGATAAGAAACAGAGGGATAAAAGCTGACCCTAATGGGATTGTCAGAGTACTCTTTAACCTGAATCAACCACAGAGCAGCAGTAGATCCAAGCCAGAAAGTGTCCTCTGGAATACTACTGCAGGGAGGAAGGCCAAAGGACTGAGACATAACCGATTTATCACAGAGAATATCGAAGAACTTGGTTCACCACTTTGATGAGTACATGGATCATACAGCATAAGCAGTAAGCAAGAAAGTTAAGTGGTGCAAGGGATGTCACACAATTAGAAAATTAAGCAGGTAAGCCTTTTCTCAATCTTGCCCTGGGCTTCATTTTATTTAGTACCCACTGTATGCCAGGTCCTAAGTCTGGCAAGAGTTGTAGGAATAAGTGAGTCAAGATTCCTCTTCCAAGGCAGTGACAGCCTAATGGGACAGGCAGATTTTCAGATAGATAAATACTTTGCAATACACTAAATGTGTGACTGGCAAATCCGATTCACCCACCAGACTACATGCAGACTGAATGGCATCCAATTCTCGTCAGCATCATTCTCTCTTTTAATAACTATATTGGCTGCATTTCCAGGATGATACAGTGAAGACAAAGACATTCTGACTTGTCTAAGAAGATTCTTTTAGCTTGGCTGTTCTCTGGAGATGAGAATAAACAATTTAACAACTTGTCCTGAATCAGAGGACAATATTTGAAGAAAGCCATTGGGTTTGTATGTGTTTATGTTTCAGTAGATTATATCCATTTTTTATATTTACAAATTACTGTATTTGCAATCCTCATCTAGTAGATCTATTGCCCTTTACCATAAAAATAGTCGCATGATAATTCATGCTGTAATATGTTTCCATTGATACGTATTTTTCTCCTTGTAGACTAAGGCTGTGTGATTCCATATCTGAAGATTTTTGTATTATGGAGGAATTTTGTTTTAAAATTATCAACTGAGAGATTGTGCTGCATTCTTCTGAAGAGGAGCCATCAAACAAGTGAAGTTGAGAGTTGGTCTTAGAGGTTGAGGTATCATTCAGAATAGGGGTGAGAAAGGTTGGTCAGGACAGTGCCTTGCAACTTCTAGAAGAATTGCATATTGTGCCTGCCTGGGAACAGGTAGAATCTCAGAGTTCTGTGTACACAGGATGTGGATACTTTGAATTCCATGGAGATGTATTAGAGATCCTGCTGGTTTAAACAATGAGCACCTTAACAGCAAATTTCATAAACCGGAAACTACAAGGCCTTCTCTCAGCTTTTGGCATGGTCATGCAGATTTTAGAGTGTTGATGTATCATCCATAGTGATAATGAAGTTTAAATTTCTTGCTTGTTTTTTGACATGGAACCCAAAGTGCATAAAATTTGTTTTAGAAAACGACAAGCAAATGTGGGATTGCTACCATGTTGTGACTTAGAGATTCTTACACATTACCTTACCCATGTCCAGTAATAAGCAGACACAGTCTTTGTGCCTGGCTTAGAGAAGCATGCCTCAGCAGTTTCACTCTGTTCTTAAAGTTCTTAGTTCATAAAGCTCCCCTCTATTACTCTTGGAAAGCCTATTTTATAATCTGGATATATGGCTGGAGAGATACTTAGATTAGTACTAGATATAATGTGGAGTCACTCCATACAATTATTCAAAGATTCAAAGTTCAATTCTACCTGCTGATATTTTTGGTACAATGTGACACACAACCATGGTAGCAGGAGTTTGTATTAATGCTGGAGCAAAAACCAGGATGCTTAGCATTATTGAGAGATCTGTATCTGGATAGGGTTGATATCGCTATTCTCAAATAGCCACACATTTTGCCTCACATGAACAATTTAAGAAACTTCCAGAAATTACATTTTATTATTGAAGTTTTACTTTTTAGCTCTAGAAACTGGTTCTCTAATAAAACACATTGCCATTCTTTATGTGGGTTGCTCAAATTCTTAAATATTGCTCAAAGAAATGCTCAAATTTTCCAACTCTACCCCAATAGTATTACTGTAAGAGAAGGAGATACCATAGGAATTCCAAAACAAAAGAGGGGGGGATCACATAATAGTTGCATGCTCCATGAAAGGCATAGAATATATTTTGGAGTTATAAAACCATGGGTCATTCCTATAATTTTAGCATTCTGGGAGGCCAAGGCAAGAGGATTGCAAGTTCAATCCAAGCCTGGGCAACTTAGTGACTTAGTGAGATTCTGTCTTAAAATAAAAAATGAAATAGTCCTAGGGTCTTTTTTTTGTTTGTTTGTTTTGTACCAGGGATCGAACTCATGACCTCACACTTGCAAGGCAGGCACTTAAGCCACTGAGCTAAATCCCTGGCTACTTTAGGGTCTTAATTCAGTGTGCAGGTCTTGAATTCAATCTCCAATGCCAGAAAAAAAAATCACAGGTATTGCAGGTAAAAGAAATGATAAAAAGAAGAAAAAGATCAATGTAGATTTGAGTTTTTCTGGCTTCACATTTCTGTCCTTTGACCTTAATGCTTCATACAGTTCACTCCAGTCTCCAAAAGCATCCTTTTATTAAGTCTTCCTAAGAAATATTAATACTATCTAACAATGCTGTACCCCAAGAGTTGAGAAATCTCAAGTTTTTTCTTCAACTCTTGCTCACTTATTTTGGGAACTGCTTCTGTTACTTTAACCACACCAATCCCCTGATGGTTCCTAAACTTAGTCCTGCCCTCTTTCCTGACCTCCCGACATTTTGCATCCAGTTACATAATGATACCTCTAACGAATTTCTGTAAGATCATCTGGTTCCAGTTCTCCTTTTTTCAATAAGCTATCATTTCTCCAAGAGTTGCTTTAGCCATAAACCCTGGATTGTTTTTGAAATATGTTCTCTGCTGTGCTGCAGCATTCAACATGTCAGCGAATCCTGACTACTGCATCTTCAGAATATGCTCCATGCTAGATCCAGTTTTTCCCCTTTTGTACTGTTAGTGTTGACATCTGAACACCCACTATCATTTGCCTGGGACACTGTAACGGTGATCTCTCCACTACTACACTGGCCCTTCCTCCCCATTCTGTTCTCTATAGGGAAGTCATGTGAAGCATAAAAACGAAACTTGAAACATTTCAATTTCTGGTTAAAACTATCCAACAGTTCCCCAATCCATGCAGAATAAATACAGACTCCTGAACATAGCTAAGAAGTTCCTAGATGACTCAGTGCTTATTTAACTTCATGAATCACCTCCTACCATCCTCTTACTTGCTCACCCACTGTGGTTTCCACTATGACCTTCTCCCAGGTTCTTGAAATGCCAAGCTTATTACTGTCTCAAGGCCTTTGCACTGGATTTTCATTTTATTTTGATGTTTTTCCCCTAGGATCTTCACCAGGCTGGTTTTTAGGCTTTAGTTCAATTGATACCTCTTCATGAGACGTATCCTGACCACATTTTCCATCATAGTAGCTTGTTTTGCTTTTTTCACTGTAGTTATTGATATCTGAGATGACTTTTATTTGTGTACTGATTTATAATCTACCTTCACTTATCTGTACTTTTCTCATGCTCTGCCATGTTCTTGGAATAGGGTGTGCACACCATACTATGAATAACTATAAAATGAATTGTTGAAAGTCATTGAACTATATTTCATTAAGATCCATCCATATGTTTTTTTTCAAACTACCATATGTCATTATCACACGTTTTCCTATTTTTAGTCCCCTTTAGGGATATCTGCTACCGAAACCTCTTACTACTCCATAGCTACAAAGGATGATTTTCTGTAGCCTTTCATGTTTTCCTCCACTCCCTTTCCCTGTGTGGGTTAGATAATGAAAAATCCCACATTGCCATTTCTAAATCTGCATCTAATTGTGTAGAACTGGTTCAGTGAATCCATATAGTTCATGGAGCTCCTTCTATACAATCCTAATGAAAGTATCTTTTCCTTGTCCTGGCTGTGTTCAAACCACCTGTGAGCCTGTTTTTAGTGACCCAGAGAACTGTCAATAAGATAGCTCTTTTAGTATTTGTTTTATTGGCAGACTCTATTTCTGAGAATTCAGGTAACAGTTTAGAGTTGTTTTGGAACAGGAAAAGAAATCAGAGAAATAGACCCAGTATGGTACTTGCAGTATCCTTTCCCACAAAACTAGGTTTTGTCAAAGTCTTGGCATGACACTTGCAAGATACCTGGCACACAAAGCTTCTACAGATCTCTTCAGGGCGCCAGCCTTGTTAGATGTAGCTGAAGCTCATGATGAACACAGCTTAAGCTCTAGCTGTTATCCAGCTTCACGGCAAAATAGAAAAGCATTTGCCATGTACTGCCACTTGCTTACTTGCATCTACTGCACTTGCCGTCCACACTGACTAGCCATCCTCAAGCAGTTAGGGAAGTATCTGTGGGGGAGATAATATTTCAGCTTATTGCAAAGGAAGAGTTGAAGCGTTTAAGGTGAAGAGGGAAGTGATACAGGCAAAAGCTGAGGGTTATACAATCAGGATATAAGAGAGCTTGAGTAGTGTTAGAGAAGCCAAAGCAGGAAATGCAAAGGCATTGTGCTGGTGAGAAAAGTGATAATCTGATCATAAAGCCTTTTTGAGACTAAAGAATTGGGTTTAACCCCTTAATAGTTCATGCCAAGATCCTCTGGGGTAATTTGTTTATGTCACTCGGGCAGGTGTCATTTCAACCAGTCAATTCTTATATTGAATAAATTTTATAAAATTGTTACTTTTGTATTTCCTGGTATATTAGCTAATAAAATTAACAAAAAATATAATGTTTGGACATCCTCCTGTATTTTAAAATTTGAAATGGTAAGTGGTTAGCAAATAGATGAATGTAACTGGTTATATTTTTAATCAAGGGATAGATGTGATTAAAAATTTCTTCATGAAGTAACTTTGGTAAGAGCATATTTACTAAACTGGAGTGGGAGACCTTACTTATAAAGGGAGCAGGGTCTTTTTTTGGTGGAGGAAGCAGAATCTTTTATAATGGCCTGAGAAAGAGAAAAATATAGGCACAAACCGAGGGATGATAGTGGTAGAGAAAAAATAAGAAGGGTCTGATTTAAGGGGCTCTTCAAAGATAAGTAGATCTGATAGCAACAATGACTCTGAGGAGTGTGGGAAATAATTTTCAAGGGTGAATAGTCAAATTTTACTTTTGGCAAACAGGGACTTAATAAGGCATCCATCAAGACCATTAATCCAAGAAGAGAAAGAACAGAAGAAAAGAGAATAACACTCTTTGGTTTAATTATATGGCCCAGAGAGAAGTCTTAGGTCACAGATAAAGTAGTTAAGGCTGAGGTTGCTATCCTTATAGGACAGCAAGATTTGCTACCTCATTGATATTGTTGATGGAATTGAAGAGAAATCTGACACATGTGGCATATTAACAGTTTGTGTCAAGGATTTTGATCTGTACTGAAAAGGCAAGTGATCCTCAAAGAGTCACTGATCCTTGTCTGACATTTACTCATTCTCTCTGGCTGCCATTAGCAATCGTTTGGCATTCTATTCCAAGACATGCAGCGTGATTTGCCTTTGCGGTCTCACTGCACAAGCACTGAATCACTGTCTGTGCCTGAGGAAGGAGAAAGCAATGTTTTGCTTTCTGCCTTTTAAAACATGTTGTATTTAAAACAGAGAAGGTTTAGAATACAGAACTAGGAATCAAAGATTTTGATTCTTGTTTTAGTTGCTCAAATTAGGTAGTCTTTCATTTCTTTTCTCCTTCATTCTTCCACCTCTTCTTCCCTCTTCCTATCAGTTTTAAGCTTTGGTTTTGTCACCTGTAAGTTAGCAAAGAGAGGGGATAGCAGTTGTAACATGGTAGGAACCTTGCAGGAATCAAATGTAAAGACCATGTGGGGCAGTGTTTATAGAGATTCAATACAATCTGTTGTGTTACTATTCACTTAAAGCTTAGCAGCAGGAAATATTATCCAATAAGATTACCTTGCATGTTGTACAGAATGCTCTAAGGTACCTGGAAAATATGGCCAAATCTCAGTCAGTTCTGTACCATGGAGAGCTGTGATTGAGAGAAGAGATTCTGGAGCACACTGTCTCATGGACAAGTCTTAAAATCAGCCACTTCTGTGTAGAACGATCATTGACAAGTTACTTGAACTCTGTAAACCTTACTTTCACTAACAATAAAAGAGAAATAGCAGCTCTAACTGAAGAATTCGTTCTGATAAACTAAAAGATACAAGTACTGAAGGCATTGGTTTTATTCTGTCTCACTTGGGTATGAGAAATATTATGCAAGTTTTTAAAAATAAAAATTAAAACTCCTCTGAGTAGGCATTCACCAGGACAGCAAGAGTGTTATCATTCTCTGCCTCCAGTCTGAGCTAAATGTTGCCTAAGACCCTAGGAGTTTTGTACAATGTCGTGGTTCAACTTTTCACACTACTGCGGTTACTCTTTAGACATTCATTATCCCAATCTACACAATCCACTCAGACAGGAAACACTGTATCACTAGTCAGCCATGGATGTGGGGTCTTTGCTAAGCTGGAAGTTTAGGGCTTTAGCATACCCAGTTAGAGTACCACAGCCTTTCCATTTCAAAGTCTTGTATCTTCTGAGCATACAGAAGCTCAATTGGGCATAAGTCTTCACTATTTACAAAACCAGCCCAACTCCCACCTATCCTCTGCCCAGGTTTATGGAACCCCCTCTCCTTGAAGTCCAGAATGTTTGGTGGCTATGCCTCCATACTTCGTCCATTCATCCTTGGACACATTTCACATAATTTCCCCTCACAAAATCCTTACTTAGAGCATTGTTTTCTCTTTTGCTGAATATGTGGTGAAGAGGCTGTTTACCCCACTGAATGTTTTCACCCAGACTCATGTTTCATGCATGTAAGTCACCTGTGCCCCTTGGCACCACATAAGTGCTCAGTGAACGAAGGAAGCATGGTGGCTGCGATGTGCATGTGCTGCCCCTCCTGAACTACGCTCCAACCTCCTCTCATTCTACACTGTGCTCGGTGCCCAGGAGGCTGAGAAAGTTGATGAGTCAGTGTCTCCCCATGCCCCCTGGCTTCTTTGGGGTTTGGTCTGTAAAGGAGACCTGAGAAGGGGAGGATTTAGGGTTGAGGCTGTATTTCACTGGCTCTCTCCTTCAGAGCCTTGGTGGCGGCAGTCTCACTTTATGGAAGACTACACCTCCTGGTGGTCCATTGTACAGTCTCTTTTCTCCTTTCTCCTTGGTTTCTCAGGTGAGGTGATATTTCCTACTGATAGTAGCCCTTGAGAACTCTCCCATTTTCTTGTGGTTTTTGTCCCTTTGGAAAACAGCATCTACCCTCATTCTATTTTTTTCCCTCTCTTTTAAACTGAGAATCAAACTCATGACCTCATGTTTACTAGGCAGGTGCTTATGCCAGTGAGCTAAATCTCCAGCCCTCTACTCTCATTCTTCTTAATAGGTCTGCATAATTATTGGACTCTAACTTGTGTCATGGATCATCAGGGTATTGAATGTTGAAAGCATTTATGATCATTCCATTTCCATATCAGCAAAAGACAGGTCCATGAGCTGATACCACAACCAATAAAATGGAACATATTCCTCCTGGAAACACCTCAAAAAGTGTTCTTTGTTCTCAAAAGTGAGCATCTAATAAAAGCTTGGTTTATAAAATAAATTTTAATGATTTTCTTTAAGAACATGATTTTTAAGACCATTGTAGTCATCTTGGAACCACAGGTAAAAACCAACAGAATTATATAGAAATCTGATGTATTTAGGTTTCTGAATGATTAAGTACAGAACTTCCCACTGCCAAATTTTTATCTGGTATAGTTAACTTTTTACAATATAAAAATTTCAGTTGGAGTTTTGTGTCATCTTTAGCCACAACATCCTGACTGATTAATCTTAACTATTTTTCATACTTGTTTACTTTTATTGCAAAGATTATTGGTGATTAAAAAATTCTTAATGTTCTGTAACTTCTATGACTTTTCTTTTTCACTCTATTTTAAAGTTAAGACCACAAAATCATAAAGAAACATTTAAATATCTTTCAATAAAGACTTCTAACAGTTTAAGATTTCAGTATCGTGTGAATGGCACACTTCTGAAATGAGTGTGACAGGAAGTGGGAAATCTACAATTTTTACATGCTTTAAATAGGGGTTAAGTTTTTTTTGAGAAAGTGAATATAGGAAAATAACATCTATCAGATCACATAAAAATGCCACCATGCTTTTCTTAGAATTTGAATTTCACTGTGGAAATTACAGAATTTAGAAAGAAAACACAATTTGCTTACAAAGATAAAGAATGGTCGACCTTGAGCACTTTATCTGCTGTTAGTGCTGGTCATTCTACCAATTACTAATTTATAATTTTCCAAATGCTTGAAAAATGCCTGGCCTATTATCACTGTAATGGAATTATTTGTTTGATATAGTCACTGCAAGAAGAGAGAGGGAGGTAGGAGAGATAAATTTTCATTCTCAGGTACAGATCAGAGATAAAGGATTCCTGCAGTTGAGTTTTCCAGGAAAGATGCTATTTTTGATATGGATTAATTCATTTAGTTGTATTGGAATGACTCAAGTATCACAAAATGCCATAAATTATATGACTCATATATTCCATATTTGTTCCCAGAAACTCTATCATTTGTCCAGAAATTTTAGAATCCTCCATCCTTCCCCAGAAACCTGTATGATTTTCTTTTCAGTGCATTTGTCCTGTATAGAGAAAAAATGAAGGATAGGTACCAAGAGATAAAGAACTGCTACTGTCTTAATGTCTCTTATGTTTTCAATTTCTGTCTTCCTTAGCCCTTAGTTTCAATTTTATGTTCCAACCTAGGTAACCATCCCATGGACATCAAAAGTGATGGGAGCAGAGAAGGGGCAGGTGTTGGCTCTAAGAGATAGCTGCCCCTTGTTCTGTGCCTCTGATACAAAGTACTTATTGATACCCAAATTAAAATATAATACTATTCTATTGCTATTTTTTCTATGGAAATTTAAAAGGACATTATTAACTGGGCTTTATTTCAAGTCAGGGTAAGTTATCCACACACAGACTAAAGACAACAAGCTTTTTCAGGCAACAGTAGATGATACAACGATCTTACCATTCCCTAGAGCAGTGGAAGAATTCATTTAACTCACACACTTTTCTTTTCTCCTGAGAGCATTTTGTTTATCTTAGCTCAATACAAGTTCATATCCATTGTGAGCCATAACAATTTGTACGATTTTTTTCCCCCATACTGGTCTCAAACTTTAAGCATCACTGAGTGGAAAATAAGTGCCAATAGTGCTTTCTCAATTTTTCTAAAGGGGAAGGAGAGAGAGATTAAGACCTTCTGAAGTCATTGGTATAACCACTCAGTGATAAAACAGATAAGTAAGGCTAGGTCTTGGAAAACAGTCCACTTACTTTCTAATATCTTCTGTTTTCTTATTTGTTTCTGGTAAATGATAATCCTTGTGTTACTATTACTTACATAGAGACAGTGAAGAGTCTCCTGGCATTTGGAGAGAATTTTATTTTGCTGAATTTAGGAGTTGGCTGTGGCTGACTCTGTTAATGTTATATGAAAAAGCCAAAGGACATTACCTTTTCTATTAACGCCAAGGTTTGTATGTTAACTCTGAACTTCAGGATACCACATAGTGCCAAAAATAGAGGTTGGAGTGACAGTGACACAAAAATGAAATGAATTAAAATTCCCACTGACAATAGAACAAGAAGCAATGGTAGACAGTCTTGTCCTTGAAAATGTTACAGCATTGCTGATGCTGGAGGGAACAGTAATTTAAGGTAGTTATGACTCTAGAAAAATAATAAGTAAATAAAAAAAAGAAAAAGCAATAATGTTGAAGTCAGATCCAGTCTGTATGGAATGGTTACTATTTGGCTTAGAACTGTAGAGAATGCATTTAAGACTTTGATGAAAAAGAGATACTGACCTTGATGCAGTGAAGATTTGAAATGGGCTGGGGATTTAGCTCAGCGGTATAAGCGCCTGCCTTGTAAGCATGTGGTTGTGAGTTCAATCCCTGGTACTGATTAAAAAAAAAAAATAAAAAAGAAGTTCCTGGTCTTCAATTGCTACTAAAGACAGAGAAACAACAGTAAAAGAATGTGCTGGCATTACACAGGCATGTGTGGATGCTATTGCACGCAGTTTGACTCAGAACCAGCAGATATTTTAGGATTATGTTCTAAAAGTTCTAAGAGTCCCAAGTGTAGTCAGAAAACATAAATGCACCTACTCCTGGTTTCACAGAGGGAGCTGCCTTGCTGGGCATTATGTGGGAAATTGTTTGAAAAATAAGCAAGATTCCAAGGCATCACATTTTCAACCAGGTCCTGGCTTTCCACTTACTGCTTGTGTTATCTGAGACAAAGTTGTATTCCCTTCTTGCTTTTCAATTTTTCCAAATGTAATATGGAATTATGCTTATACTGTACTTAATTCATAAGTTTAATGGATTAAATGAATGTAAGTGAAGATTTTCTGTCAATATCAAGAATGATATAAATACTAAGCCTTGCTCCCACTAGATTGGACTAATTCAGGAGAATGTAGGCTTGTCTTCTTCTAATTAGATGTGGTTATTTTTCACTGAAACATTGGATAACCCTTGCCATCAGGGAACTGGAACAAAATTACAAGGAAGGAAAATCTTGAATCTTCCTAATTGCCCTGTAAAAATCTTGTATACCTTTGTTCTCTGGCAAGTATAGAAGATTTGAAGAGCTATTATGAGCCTTGACAGTTGCAAAGGAAACTTTGGCTCTAACTGCAGTACAGCCCAACTTTATGTATAGAGTTCATAGATTATGTTCTTACTGTATGATTTGTTCACATTTTAATGTTTGATATTGTGTCTATTATGGAGCTAGACTTTCAGAAGTTCTTGAAGGCCTCTTATCAATGAGAACTTTTCACCATAGTGAGGCTAACACCTAAGTGTGAGTGAGTGAAAAAATGGAAGTTGTTCATCTGGACCAATAATCCTTGATGATGTGTGTGATTGTGTGTGTTTGTGGTGGGGCGCATGGTATGGTAGGGGATGCAATTTTTTTGCATCACCCAGCAGTATCCAGGGGGACATTTTCAAAATTTACACATTGCTGCTTCTCCATACACCATTCTAAGACGTGAAAGTTTTTATTTCTTGGTGAAGCCTAAGCTACAGCAAGGGGCCAATCACACCTTAGAATCTCAATAAATATTGAATGGATACATGAATGAACTCTAGGTCAGAGAGTGTCTATGTTGACAAAGCCAATAGGGTGACAAGAATATCTGTGTGTCTTGAACTAAACTCTGTACAGCGACTGACCTGACAGTGATACTGAATGAAGTGAGGCTGCAAGAGAAATTGTGTTTTTGTAAGGGATGCTAAATAATTACAGTAATAACATGGCAGCCAAATTGAATTTATCAACTTTCTAGATGTCATAGTAAAAACAAATATGTTATCACAACTACTCTGTAACACAGGCACCATTATTACAGCCATGTTATAGACAAAGGCTTAGATTTTTTTGCTTTGTTTTGCTTGTTTTTATTTGTTTGTTTGTTTTGTTTTAACCTAAGGTCAAAAAAGTAAAATATAGTATAAATTCCATTGAAATCCAAGTTTGTCAGCTTCTGATTTGAGTGCTCTTAATCACCAAGTAAGAACTTTGAAGGCTTCCAATAAGAGGAAAATGGAACTTTAATCTTAGAGAGAGCTGAGATAAAATTCTGATTATTAAATCAGAAACTTTATTTGAAGGGAAAATAGCAGAAATACATTTCCTTAAACAGCAGATGTAGGTGGAGGCTAAGTATGGAAGCATAAAAGGAGCCTACTTCTGGATCTGGGATACAGGCCTTAGGATCAGTTAGAACTGGACTGGTTTGGTCCAAGGCACAGACCAGAGGTACCAGGTAGAAGACGACAACCACTAGCTGCAGAAATAGAGAAGACCAATATATTAAATTCAGGGCAATTATGTGTACTCTGAGGTACAAAATGTTTGCATTAAATTAAGGTGTGGTGGCATATGTCTATGATCTTAGAACTCTGAGATGATAAGACAGGAGAACTGCAAGTTTTAGTCCAGACTAGGCAATTTAGTGACTTAGCAAAAGCCTGTCCCATAAATGAAAAAAAAATTTTTTTTTTAATTTAAAAATAAAGGATTTGGGATATAGTCCAGTGCAAAAGCACTGGATTTAACCCCTAATACCAAAAACAAACATTTCACTATACTTGGCCCTGCCCTGTCTAAATCTATGCCTTTGTCCTTATAGGAGTCTCTGTAAACAGTCCTGTATCCATGCTTCTTATCTACAAATGCTCAATAGAAACAATTGAGAAGTTTATGAATATATCCATGTATGGGCTTCACATCAGGCCAAAAAATTAGACACCCTGAGAATAAAGTCCTTGCATTATTATTTCTTAAAAGTTCCCACAGTCAATTCTAATGTGCAGCCAAGGTTGAAAAGCACTGGTGTAGATCAACATTTCTAATTAAGCCACCATCATTCATATAAATTTGGCTTATAGTTATTAGGAGGTGTGTGTGCATGAATTTATGTACTTATTTATAATTAATTTTTTCTGACTACAAAATTAAAAAAAATTCATGGAAAGAAATTTTTCAGTTACAACACAGAGAACATTAGAATACTCTAGATAGTTATTGTTCATTTTACAAAAATATACTGAATTTAATTTTAACTCACCTTAGACTTTGTACACTGCAAATAAATTCTTTGCAAAATGAGGTTTTTATTATGTTCTGACAATGTGCTGGAAACCTGAAATATTCAGTATAACAGCTGAGATGGTAGTTAAAATTTCTCTTGAATTCATATAAGATTGAGGAATTAACAAAGTGTCAGAAATCAAAACTGGCTAGAGAGCTGTGTATTGATTGGGCAATGCTGCCATTACACTGGAGCCATGGTTGGGTCACAACCATGCCACACCTAATGCATAAAAGTACTCTGCAAGATGCATTCTGAAACCTAAGTTCATTAATAAGATCAGGAGCTTGAAAGCATACTCTGTCCGTGAGATGGGGACATAGAGGTTGGAGGAGGACAAGATAAGTTGTCTGTTAGCCTCGGTTTGAGGTAGAAGGAAGTTGCTCTCTAACCTTTTTTATCTTATATGTGATTATTTTACTGTCTTGCATTTGGTTTGCTTTTTACATCTCTGGGGTTTTTGGCAGTTTTCTCATGGGGTATCCTTGGTGGTTCTCTCTGTTACTGAGCTCCAACTGTCAATACCTGATCAGTTAGCACCTGTTATGATTTATACACCTTTCACTGGAACTGCAGTAATTCTGGAGACCAGCCCAACCCACTTATACCCAAGGAGATATCCTCCAACCATTTCTGAACTCAAAGCATCATGCCACTTTGTTTGGGAAATTCAAGTTTAAGAATTATCATAATTTGACTGTTGGTCTAAACACTATGGCAAACCTTATAGAAGCAAAAAGAAGATTCTTTTTCTTCTTACCTTATCTTTTAAGGTAAATTATAACCTAAATGTAGCAAGAGTTTTATAGATTAAACCATACAAAATATATATTCACAATGCCAAAATTACAATGAACACACAGTAATCAGCGAAAAAAAAAAGTGAATCAGAAAATAACCTCAGTAGAGGTAATCTATAAGAGATTCATTAACTGCTGAATATAAGATGAATTTTAGGCTCCCTCTAGGAACTGAGTCTAAGGGAATGATGCAAATGCAAGTATTTTATGTAGTGAATGGTCTTAGAATATATTGGTAGAGGACTGGGGAATGAAGAAAGGGGAAAGAAGGCAGAAGATTTGTCACCACTGAGAATACTACTGAGGATAACTGGACTTCAATCTCCTAGAACACATTTCAGAGTTATCCCAACTGAGATAAAGCTGAGATGTTTATTTACTGCATATTCTTTGGAGGAAGACTGGTTTGAATAACACTAATTCTTCTACTCTTTAAATTTATCTTGTGCATGGGCTGAGTGTGCTACTGGGATAATGACCAATATAATCAAGCTAAAAAGTATCCAGTTAAAAGCCTTTGTCAGATACAGGAGGGTCAAAGCATTACAAGTAGGTGTATGAGGACTTGACTGCTAAGAATGTTTCAAGGAATATAAGTGGTAATAAGAACATTTACAATGAACAAACAAACAAACAAACATAACTTAGAGTTATTGAAAATGACCTGGCATATTTTTAAAGAAACTGAGGATAACTTTGAGTTTAAACAAAAGTACAAAATTAGAGTGTGGATGATTAAATTAAATGATAGAGAAAATTGAAAAGAGAATTAGTGAAAGCAAATAAAAACTTTAAAAGTTATATGAAATGCAATGTGGAAGTATTGAATTGTAGAAAATAGAATGAAGTCCCCAAAATGTCAAGTACAAAGTGAAATGGTTTAAAGAATCAAAAAAAAAAAAAGAGAATGAAATTGAGGAAGTATTCTAAAAGACAATAGCTCAGAATTTCCCAGCATTATTCAAAAATATTCAATTTCACAATCAAGAATACTCCCACAAGTTCAAATGGATATAAAAAGATTTCACTTGAAATTCACAAACATATCTCAGAAACTTTTCTAGTAAAAAACAATAAACTGAAGAACATTGGTGGCAAACAGGAAGTGCCATAAATCACCAGAGACAAAGATTTTTCAAGGGCACAAAAGAATGGAAATATAATATCTCCAAAATGCCTGGAAAACATCTGTAACCTAAATTAATTCATAACTAAATTACAATTTTTAAAAAAAGTAAAATCAAGGTATTTTCAAACAGAAAATTCACTTAGTTTGCTGCCAATAGTTTGCCATACCTCATCAAAGACATTTCCACAAAACTTCAAAAGGAGGAAATAGAATTCAAATGAAGTTATCTTACATCAAATGTTGAGAAACTATGGTCTATAGTATGAATCCAGCTTGATGTCTGATTTTGTAATTCTATAGGGTAAGAATATTTTTTAAAAGAATATACTTTTGTATTATAAGTTTTAGTGTTACAGAAAAATTGAACAGATGGTAGAATTTCCACACATACTTTCCTACCACTGTCCTAATTTCCCATTAATGTGATATCTGTACACTAGGGAGAGTCAGAAAGTAAATAAATATGTTGCCCTAGTGATGTTTGGGGTAAACTCTTAAATGGTTAAAAGGCTGAAAAATATCAGAAGAATATTATTTATTAATATTATATGGAATTCAGATTGTAGCACCTATAAAGATATTGTAGCTACATTCAATCTTTTATGTAGAGTCTATGGCTGCTTTTTTGCTGTGAAGGCAAAGTAGAGCAGTTGTGACATGGATCATGTTGCCTGTAAAACTTAAAATATTTATTATGTAGTCCTCTACAGAAAATTTTGCCATGAGGCACCCTAGTCTAGGTAAACAAGAAGTGATAACATGTTGATAAATTTAAATAAGTACTGACAGCATAGAATTGGGGGATAAGCAATCTCTGGAGCCATACTGACTGGGCTTTATTATCTAAGGCAAATTCATGACCTGCTCTCTCCCTCTCCTCCATATAGGGATAGAATCTTGGCCCTTTCAATGATGACAGAAGTTCATGGGTTTATGAGAATTAAATAAGAATATTGATAAACATACTTACATTGAACTAAGTTACTACAACATGAGAACTTGTTACAAAAGTAAGCTTTACCCTATCTAAATACACATATAAATTCCTAGGCTTTGGTGGAGGCAAACTGAACTGTAAAATTCCTACTAAGTTTAAAAACAAATAAAAGAAGGAAAACAAAGTAGAAACAAAAGGAAACAGAAAAAAACCAATATAAATAGAAAGCACAAAATAGTAGTTGTAACTGAAAATATGCTAGTAATCATAATAAATGTCAATGGAGCAAACATGCAAGTCAAAATATGAGTATTCTCAGTTTGGTAAAATAAAATTGAGATGTACACTGTTTTCAAAATGTACATTATGCATTAGACACATAAAAGTGAAATATTAAAGGATAAGTACATTAAGCAAATACCAAACAAAATAATCTGGCATAGTGATGTACATATAAATTTCTCTCTCTGTTAAGTCAATTGTCATTAAAGTAAAAACATTTTTTTGGAATGCAAAGTATGTTGATACTTAATGACAAAAAGTACAATTCTTATAGGATGACAGAAATGATTCTACATTTATAAACATCTAAAAGCATTGTCTTACTTTTTTCAATGCTGAGACAAAATACCTGACACCCAAATTTAAAGGAAAAGTTTACTTAGCTCACAGTTAATAGAGGATTCAGTCCATAATCAGAGGACTCTAAGGCAGAGTGGTGTGGGAGAGGGGCATCACATGGAGAAACAGTCTATGGCAGAGCAGGGCAGGCAGAAGACAGCAAGCAAGCAAGTGACTACAAGTGACAAGCCAGGATATCTGTCCCTTATATCTTACCCAGGCTACTTTCCCTTAAAGTAGGTAGTAATCATATCCTTAATCCTAGCATCAAACATTGAGTCAATCCCAGGATCATGCCTATGATCTCAGCAGCACAAACCCTAGATTCAGCCAACTCCAAAAAGCCCCAGCTACAATCACACGAGGCTTTGGGAGGACTTCTAGAAACAAACATAGTCTACATTCATCTTTACTATATGTAAAACATTAACAGAATTATATAAGAAATAAACAGATTAGCATTCATAATAGGAAAGTTAAAAAACTGGTAAAGATATGTAAGATTTCAACAATGTAGCTCCCATGTCTGGTCTAACAGGTTCATATACCACTCTAATCCAATTAGTAAATGTGCATTCTTTGCAAGTATATATAGAAAATTTATAATAATGTATATATGTAGAACACTTATAATAACTGACCGCATTCCAGGCCACAGCATAGGTCCATGAATAACAAAATTTATTTATTTATTTATTTATGTATTTATTTATTTTTGTGGCACCAGGAATCCAGCAGGTGCTATGCCACTGAGCTGTATCCTCAGGCCTGAGTAATAAAATTTAAAACAATGTTAAATATACTATCTTTTTCATTTAAAAATGGTATTTATTTTGGAATTTATTTAAAGAATTCTAAAAATCAGTTTGCAAATTTTACTAAAAAGATACTTCCAAATGATTATTGGTTCTCAGAGCAAACTGCAGTGACATTAGAAAATACTTAAAACTGAATATTAGCAAAAACGTTGCATTACAGAATGTAGAGGCTGTAGGTAAATGTTACTTAAAATGACTTTAACACTCTAATTATATTACTATAAATAAAAATTGAAAATTCATAATATATCAAATTTAGGAGTTAGAAAAAGAATAAGGTCAGCTCAGAATAAGTATAAAAAATAAAATAGCAATAGAGGAAAAATTACTTAAATAGAATTTACAAAGCCAAATATTCACTTTTGAAAGAATCTAATGAAATACATACCCCCTGGAAAAACTAAGGGGAAAAAAAGAAGCCATTAAAGAGGAATATTATTAGTGAAAATAATAATATCATAACCCCAGAAACAACAAGAAAAAATTAGCATTCTTTTAAAAAAGACATTTTGAAAAATTTTGAGACATTAGAATTGAAAACTTATTATAAAGTATTCAATGTTCTAGAGAAATGTAATTTGGTGATAATGATTCAAGAAGGAATTAAAAACTTGATTAATTCTGGAATGCTTCTGCTGGGTCTGCCCTTCCACCGAGAGCATCATGGAGGACTGCCCCTGAGCTAGACTGCCCCAGATTGCTTCTGCTGGGCCCGCCCTTCCACTGCGACCATTGCAGAAGCCCACCCCAGGCCTAAAGCTGCTCCAGACTGCTTCTGCTGGGTCCACTCTTCCACCAGGAACATCAGAACCTTGGACTACAGTGGAATACTGTGCTGGCTGGATGAGAGACTCAGGAACCCCTCACCCAAATAGAAGACCTCATCAGGCTCTAGTCAGTGTAGTGTTGGACATTATATCTCAGTGAAAAAGGAACTAAGACAGCCTCGGGCCCTGACCACAGGCTCTGGAGGAATCCCAGCACAGGGAAAGGGACTTTAGCCTGCTCCCAAGCAGTAAGACAATGGCCTGTGTTGGAGACCACACCAAGGCACACACAGGGACCGGGGCCTAACTGGGCCATGCCCAGTGAACTCCAAGCAGGGAGCAGGACCTGGAATCCAGTCTCATGACCTAACCACACACTCTGGCAAAATCCCAGCACACGGAAAAAACTTGGAACTTTTCTCCCAGTTGGTGAACCTTGGACTACAGCAGATTAACTGTGTCTGAGTATGCCCCTAAAATAGAGTTGTACAGTGGGTAAATAGGGCCAGTAGTAAAGCCTCCTCCAACTAACTGTAAGACCTTGGTGAGTCTGAAAACAGTGTGGGTGACCCCCTCCTACACACAGAAAACATCAGGCAGAGTGAAAATGCAAAAGGAAAAAGTAAAACGCAGTATCAAACATCTAGCCCACCAGAAGCAAGTACAAGAGATATTGAAATAGAAGACCAAAAGTAACACACTGGAAATCTCTGAAAAGATAGTGAGTGAAATAAAAAAACAACTCTATGAGGCTATGGAAGAAATCAAATTAGAAGTTCTCTCCCATGTAAAGACAGAAATAACAACCTTAGTAAAGGAGTTGCTGAGAACAGCTAAAGAAGAAATAGAGAAAAAAGTATAGGAACACAGGAAGCTGATTGAAACCTTGAATGAACAATATAGAATACATGCAGAATTCATGAAACAAACTCAAAGAGACATCCAAGAAACCAAACATTCTATTCAAAGAATGCAAAATCATTTAAATGAAGCTGAGGATAAGATTTTGGATCATGAGGACAGGATTGCAATTAGTGATCATGAAAGGATAGAACTTTTAAAAATAACAAAGGAGGGTGAAGTGACAATCCAACAGCTTCAAGATGATGCCAAGAGAAAAAATATAAGGTTAATAGGCAACAGTGACAAGGCAGGAGTCAATGCAAATGACATAGCCAAAATATTCACAGAAGTAATAGAAAAAAATTTCCCAAACATGGGGAAAGAATCTGATATGAAGATAAGTGAGGCATATAGAATCCCAAACAGTCACAATTAACATAAATCCACTTCCAGACACATAATAATTAAGATCTCAGACATACAGCATAAAAGCAGAATAATAAAAACTGTTAGAGAAAAGACACAACTCACCTTTCAAGGAAAACCCATTAGATTCACAGCAGACTTTTCAGCACAAACTCTCAAGTCAAGAGGAGCCTGCAGTGAGATATTTCAAGCCCTGGAAGAAAACAACCTTCAACCCAGAGTGATGTACCCAGAAAAACTTTCATTCAAATTTAATGGAGAAACAAGATACTTCCATGACAAAGAACAACTAAAGAAATCACGTCCACCAAACCAACCCTAGAAAGAGTACTAAAAGACATACTACACAGAGATAAAAATGACCACAATCTTCAGAACAACAACAGAAAGAAACTACAAGGTAAGACAAGCAGTTAAACAAGAGGAAAAGCAGAAAGCTAACAACTGGAACATAACAGGGCAAAGTCGAGCCAGTACATATCAGTGATATCTGGAAATGTAAATGGCCTCAATTCACCTATGAAAAGAAATAGATTGACAGAATGGATCAAGAAACATGATCCTACAATATGCTGTATACAAGAAACACATCTGACCCAAAAGGAAACTCATAGATTAAAAGTCAAAGGATGGAAAACAGTATTCCATGCAACAGGAACCCAGAAAAATCAGGGGTAACTATTCTATTTGCAGACAATGTGAACTTCAAAATTAAAATGATTAAAAGAGATAAAGAAGGTCACTACATAGTTGTTAGAGGAGAAGTTCAAGAGGAAAAACTAGCAATTATAAATATATGTGCACCAAATACAGGAGCACTCAAGTACATAAGACAAATACTAATGAACATGAAAAAGGAAATACACAAGAACACAATTGTAATAGGGGACCTTAATACCCTATTGTTATAAAGAGATAGATCAACCAGAGTAAAAGTCAGCAAAGAAATAATAGAACTGAACTGAATCATACCTGTGATCAAATGGACTTAATAGATGTTTAAGGAGTTACACCAAACCACAACAAAACATACATTCTTCTCAGCTGTGCATGGGACATTCTCCAAAATATATTAACCCATAAAACATTTTTAAGTAAATGCAAAAGGATTGAAATTATCCCATGCATGATATCTGACCATATTGCACTGAAATTGGAACTTAATGGCAAAAGAAATTGCAAAACCTGCATAAATACATGGAAATTAAATAATAACTTTCTGAAAAATCAGTGAACCCACAGAGGTGAAATTAAAGAAGATATAAAGCAATATTTACAATTCCATGAAAATGCAGACACAACATACTGAAACCTGTGGAATGCAATGAAAGCAGTCCTAGGAGGGAAATATGTAGTAATAAATTGTCATATCAAAAAATAAAATAGACAACCTAATGCTACATCTCAAGTTTCTAGAAAAAGAAGAGCAAATAAAAACTGAAGCTCATAGAAAAGAGAAAATTGTAAAGATCAGAGCAGAAATTAATGCAATTGAAACTAAAAAAAATTACAAAGAATTAATGAATCAAAAACTGTTTTTTTGAGAGAATAAACAAAATTGATAAACCTCTAGCCAATCTTATCAAGAAAAAGAAAGAAAAAACTCAAATTCACTCAATAAGGATTGAAAATAGAGAAATTACTACAGAACCCATGAAAATTCAAAAGATCATTAGTATCTACTTTGAAAATCTCTACTCACATAGGGTGGAAAAAACAGAGTAAATGGACAGATTTCTAGAAACATATGAACTACCAAAACTCAATCAACAAGATACGACAATTTTGAATAACCCAATATCATCTTTGAAATTGAAAACAAGATTAGATATCTACCAACAAAGAAAAGGCCAGGTCCTGATGGATTCATGGCTGAATTCTATAAGAAATTGTGAGAAGGTTTGATGCCAGTACTCCTTAAACTCTTCAATTGAAATTGAAAGTGAAGCAGTCCTCCCTAACTCATTACTGGAGGCAAGTATTACTCTGATACCAAAACCAGAGAAAGACCCAACCAAAAAGGAGAAGTACAGGCCCATCTCACTAATGAACATTGATGCAAAGATTCTCAATAAAATACTGGCAAACAGAATACAAATAGAGTAGCAAATAGAATAGCAAATTGTGGCTTGGGCAAGGAGGGGCTGCCCCAGGGAGACAACCAGCCAGCATTTCCCGAGATCCACACCATGTTGGAACTTAAGGCGTTGGGAAACCAAGCAACCAGCCTGCCTCCCTCGTAAGCAGCCATGGCTTGGGAAAGTGGCAGCTGCTCCAGGGGTAGAACCAGCCAGTGTCTCCTGAGATCCATGTGATGTTGGAACTTAAGGTGTTGGGGAAAAAAAGCAACCCACTCGCCTCCCTGGTAAACATCTATGAGCCTACCAGCACATGGACTGAAAATCAGACATCCCATCCCACTCCCCCAGTTAGCAAATGGGAGCTAGAGGTCTGAGCATCTCTTGAGAGGTTGACCATATGCAATATAGCAAATAGGGGATTTCCTTCCACCATCTATTTGAAGGCAAATATTGTTATCACTGTTTTGCTTTGTTCTGATTAATTGTATTGTCCTATTCAACATTCTGTTTCGATAAGTTCTATAATGTTTTGTATTTGGTTTGATTTTCTATACCTAATTGAAAGAACAACTATTGTGAAGATAACGAGATATAACATGGCACCTTTTACTATTATCCTGGTAACCTGTTGTAACGTTCTGTACCAATTTCACTGCACAGTCTCATTTGGCTTTGTTCTGTCTTGTTCTGTTGTATTTTACTACCTTGAAAATAATAAAAAAAAATTTTAAAAAGATTATACACCACGACCAAGTGGGATTTATTTCAGGAATTTAGGGATGGTTTAAGATACACAAATCAATAAATGTAGTACACCACATCAACAGAGCCAAAAACAAAAAGCACATGATCATCCCAATACATGCATAAAAGGTTTTTGGTAAGGTCCAACACTTGTTCCTGATAAAAACCTGACAGAAAATTGTAATAGATGGTATCTACCTCAGTCTCATAGAGGCCATCTGTGACAAATCACAGTCAACATTATATAAAAAGAACAAAAACTGAAAACTTTCACTCTAAAATCAGGAACAAAACAAGGATGTCCACCATCACCATTCCTATTCAATACAGTTCTGGAAATATTAGCCAGAGAAATCAGACAAGAGAGAGAAATACAAGGAATAAAGATAGGAAAGGAAAAAGTTACATTATCACTATTTGCAGATGACATGATACTCTACACAGAAGACCCAAAAACTCCATTAAAAGACTACTAGAAATAATAAACAAATTCATCAGTGTAGCTGGATACAAAGTACACTCAAAAAGCAATAGCATTCCTGTACTCAAACAAAAACTTCACTGACAGAGACATTATGGAAATATTGCCTTTCACAGTAGTATCTAAAAAAATGAAATACTAAGTAATCAACCTAACTAAGTCCAAAATTATACTACACTAAAAAAGGAGATTAAAGAAGATATTAGAAAATGTAAGGATATCCCTTGCTCTTGGTTAGGAAGAACAGTGTGAAAATGGCCATACTTCCAAAACTGTTACACAGATTTAACACAATCCCAATCAAAATACCTTTAACATACCTTACAGATCTAGAGAAAACATTCCTAAAATTCATTTGGAAATAGAAAAAACCTAAAATCACATAGGTGATTCTAGGCAAAAAGGCAAGGCAGGAGGTATCTCAATTCCTGACTTGAAACTATATTACAAAGCTAAAGTGATCAAATCAGCATGATACTGGCAAAGAAATAGACTTGAGGATCAATGGAACAGATTAGAAGATGCAAACACAACTACGAAGACACTCAGCCACCTTATATTTGACAAAGGGGCTAAACATGTTCACTGGAAGAAGGATAGCCTCTTATTAAATGGTGCTGGAAAAACTGGCTTTCCACATGCTGAAAATTTAAACTAAACACATATCTCTCACCATGTACTAAACTAAAATCAAAATGGATCAATGATCTAAATACTAAAACAGAAACACTAAATCTACTGGAAAACAAGATAGCTAGAAATCTTGGAGACATAGGGATAGGCAAAGAATTCATGGACAAAATGCAAACCACATGGGAAATGTTACAAAGAATCAACCACTGGGATCTCATCTTATTAAAAAGCTTTTGCACTTCAAAAGAAATTACCAACAAAGTGAAAAGAAAACCCACAGAATGGGAAAGAATTCCTCAGGAATTCCAGTAATTCCTCAGGCAAAGGAATTATATCCAGAACCTAAAAAGAACTGAAAAACATCAAGCCCTCCCAAATTCAAAGACCCTCTCCAAAAATGGGCATCTGAGATGAACACATATTTTTCAGGTGAAGATATCAAATGGCAAATGTGAAGATATGTTCACTATCACTGGTCATTCCAGAAATGCAAATCAAAACAGCATTGAGATTTCATCTCACTTCTGAAAGAATGGCTGCCATCAAGAAATCAGCTGATAACAAATGTTGGCAAGGCCATGGGAAGAAAAGGAACACTTCTCCACTGTTGGTAGGAATGTAGACTGGTGCAGCCATTATGGAAATCAGTATGGAGATTCCTCAAAAAACTAGGATTGGAAGTTACATTCAATCCAGCTACTCCACTAGGGTATTTTCCCAGAAAAACTGAAAATGTCATGTCATAACAATATATGTGCACCATGTTTATAGTAGCATAATTTGTAATACCTAAATGTTGGAAACAACCAAAATGCTCATCAACTGCAGAGTGGATGAAAAAGATGTGGTACTTTTATACAATGGAATATTACTCAGCTATTAAAAGGATGATCTTGAAGCTTTTATAGGTAAATGGAAGCAACTTGAGACTATCCTTAGAAATGAATTAAATCAGACTGTTATTTGTAAATAGCACATTGTATCTCTAGTGCAAAAAATAATAAAAACTGAAGGAGTAATAAGACCCAAAATGTAAAATACATATTGTAAAAATGAAATGGAAAGAAAGTGCTCTAAAGGATATAACTGCATGCATGTTTAAGTGTGCAAGATAGATAACCATACTACTAAGTTTTTGTTGGATCATCAAACAGAATGATTTTCACTGTCATTGTTTGATTGTCCACTTTTTGTGCTTTGATTTTGTAACTTGAACAACTATTTTTAAGATGACAATATGTAATCTATCAACTAGTGATATGTTAGTGTTATTTTTTTGAAATTCTGTATTATTTCTACCCTTTTATCTATATTTATTTTTTTCTCAAAAAAAATCCACAACCTTTTAAAGTTCAGTAATTTTAAAGCAGAGTTTAGAGGAATTCTTCAAACTTGAAGAATTATAATTTTCTCTAAAACATGGGTAAAATAAATCAGAAATATATATATATATATATATATATATATATATATATATATATATTTTAGTACTGGCGATTGAACTCAAGACCTTGCAGTTGCCAGGCAGGCACTTACATTGCTAAGCTAAATCCATGGCCCCAGAAATATACTTTTAATAGGAGGAAATGTGCTGTATTTTGTACAAAAAGTTGTAGCTTCAACTTTTTGAAGATTAATAAAATTTATGTGTATAAGGAGCCTATGTTTAAAAATTTTTTTAACTAAATTGTATAAATGATGACTCAGACTATACTTACAAGGTGTATATTGTTGTTGTACAATTATTAGAGCAAAGTATTATAGAATCTTTATAGTGATATGTACCATTATGAATCCATGGATCCTACATAATCACCAATTTGAAAATGTACACTAATGCTTCCTATATCACACTTTAGTAGAGAAAACATAGCTATTATATGTATTACAATATGATTTAATGATAAACTTGACTGAAACATGATCTAAAATAAAATCTATTTTTATGTAATCTGTGGTTTTACAGATCTAGAGTTCCCTGTACATTTGTCTGCACAAAGGAGAAAGGTTTAAGCCCTTCGTTTACCTGAAAAGATAATAACATGATAAAAGCTCTAATTGATAGAGTTCTTTTTCCATTTTCCTTTAGGTGACAAAGCAATTTCATTAATACAATTATTTGTAGGTAGCTTTAAGTATCCTACCAATTTGAAAACACAAAACCTATAGTTTTTCTATTGACTACCATAATGAATCGTTTTATTTTCTAGGTCTGTCTTAGAAATTCTAGTCCCTTAAAATACCAGGCCATTTACTACAAGAGGAAAAAACAAATAACTTTAAATGCTCTTTGGACATCCAGGTAAAGGGGCTATCTGTGACATTCAAAATCATGGCTTTTCTCTTTTGATTAGCGTGGGTATTTCTGAGTGACCCTTGCTAATATATATATATATATATATATATATATATATATATATATATATATAATTTGAGTGAAACATGTGAATAAACAATGTATTCAAGTGCACTGCACTTGCATGACATTGTTCATCATTGCAGTTTCAAGCTTTTGCTTTTGCATAGAACAATGAAAATAATATTCTGTTGCTAGTATTTTGTTGGTTGGAAGGTGAAAACTAAACTCAAGTAATTTGTAAGAATTCCAGTCTGCACAGAATGATTATAATACCATGTTAGAGGATAGTGGCTGGAAAATACTTCAAACAGTATCATTTTTGCTGCCTTCCTGACATCTATCCCTCTCCACACCATCTGAGAATCTGTATCTTGGGAAAAATTTTTTCTCATACTTCTTAATCCATGCCATTTGGGTCAGATTGGAAAGAAAATCATGAGCTGCTTTAGCAATGGACATATGTCTCCAAAAAACCCTATCAGTGTGCTGTGACACTGTTGTTTACTGGATCAAGATAAGACCATTGATCTAAGTCAGGCCAACTGAAGGCAGGTACTGCCAGGATATGCACAGAAGCTTCATTATAACACACTTGTACTTTTAGTGCTTTCCTGTGACAGTATGACATCTGGAACTGCTGCAAACACTTGTTAAAACTACAAGAGACCCTGGAACTCTTGAGAAGTTACTAAGGCACCTTTTGTAAATCATATAGATCAACAGCCAAGAAAAGGAAAAAGTAAAAACAACATAAAAAATTTTTGGGAGATCTCTTTTGAGGTGCAAAATCAAGCTTCATTCTAACTTTTCTGTCACATAAGTCAATATTCACTTTATTCTTTAAGCCATTTTGAACTAAGAGCTTTTTATTTTACATTTTTTCACTTATTATTGAGACATGCCTATTATGCTTGGTGTACAATATTTAACTTTGAGAAAATGAACATAGACAAAATATTTCAATTTTTATTAAAGGATTCTTTGATTGCAGCAAGCCAACAAATACAAATTTAAAAAAACAAGAATTATTAGAAAGAGTTTTGGAACTAGATCCAACCTGGCAAAAATATCCTCTTCAAACCACAAATCATTTTTCCCCCACCATATTTAATTGAACCTCAAACTTCTTTGTTTCTCATTGTGTCTGGAACTATCTCCATTTTTCTGTCTCTTTTCTTATACACATCCATGTTAATCTCCTGTCTCTGGGCATGTCTACTTCAGTTCTGACACATAATTTAATAGGCCTGATTGTATACTTGTGATCTTTCTCTAATGTTCCAGCACAAATTAATCTCTAATGTTCTCTTCCTTAATGTTGGATTGAACATCCATTTTATTACTCTAGAAAACTTTGAGTCATTTTTATTTTCTTATTCTCTTGCTTTTAAGCAACATTCAACATGTTAGGTAGCTCTGTGCTTTTTAACTATAAAATAATATCCAAATTAATCCCTTTCTTTGTCCCTACTCCAGTGTAACTGATTAGCTTGAGCTTTGTCTATTGCCATAGCCCCTTTTCTTTTTTTTTTCTTTTGTTAAAATTTTATTTTACAGAGAATAAAACAAAGGATGACAGAACTAAGCAGATCAGAACAGAACAATGTAAGCAACACAGCACTTCACAACAAGACAACTGGATATTAATAGTAGCTACCATAATGTCTCTTTCTTTGAAATAGTTGAGCATAGTTTCACATACAATAATATCAAACGTAACAAAATAGTATAAAACCATTCAAGAGAATGAAAGGATTATAGGGTATTCTGAACCAAATAACATAAAATGAACAATGGCTACTATAATATCTCATTTTCCATAAAGAATTTGTTTATACTATCACACATATTAAAATCCAATAAGACACAACATGATAGAACCAATGCTAATAGAAGAACAAAAGCATGCTAGGACTTCAAAGCAAGATGATATTAAAAAGCAACAGCTGCCACAATATCTTGTTTTCTTCAAAATAGCTGTTCATACAATCACATGTAATAAAATCAAACAAAACAGAACAGAACCATTCCAACTAATGAATGAAAACATATAAGGCTTCAAAACAATGTAATGGGGAATCATAATTACCATAAAATATTATGTATTCTTACCATGTCTTACACTAGGGAGACTAGTTGGTATTTATACATGTGAGTTTGATTTATTTTGCTTATGAGTATGGTCTCAAGTTGCATCCATTTATTTATAAATATCTCAATGTGGTCATTATTTATAGCTGGGTAGTACTCCATTGTGTAAAAGTACCACAACTTTTTTATCCATTCCTCAGTTGATGGGCACTTAGGTTGTTTCCAAGATCTGGCTATTACAAATTGTGCCGCTATAAACATGGGTGCACATATATCACTGTGGTATGATGTTTTCAGTTCTTCTGGGAATATGCCTAGAAGTGGAATAGCTGGGTCAAATGGAACTTCCAATTCCAGCTTTTTAAGGAATATCCAGAGTGACCTTCACAGTGGTTGTACTAGTCTACACTCCCACCAACAGTGCAGAAGAGTTCCTTTTTCCCCACAGCCTCTCCAGCATTTGTTGGTAGTTTTTTTGATCCTGGCCATTCTTTCTGGAGTGAGATGGAATCTCAGTGTGGTTTTAATTTGCATTTCTCTAAAGACTAATGATGATGAACATTTTTTCATGTATTTATTTTCCATTTGTATTTCTTCATCTGAGAACTCTATGTTCATCTCAGATGCCCATTTTTGGATTGGGTCTTTGAATTTTGAAGGTCTGATTGTTAAAAAATTCTTTAATAAGACGTGATCCCAGTTATTGATTCTGGGAAGTATTTCCTGTGTGGTTTGGTTCTTTTCATGAATTCTCTACCTACTCCTATGTCTTTGAGATTTTTTCCTCCTTTGTCTTCCAACAGATTTAGTGTTTCTGTTTTAATATTTATATCTTTGATTCATTTAGATTTTAGTTTAGTACATGGTGATAGGCATGGGTCTAGTTTTAGTTTTTGGCATATGGAGAGCCAGTTTTTCCAGCACCATTTATTAAAGAGACTATCGTTCTTCCAGTGAATATGTTTGGCCCCTTTATCAAAGATAGGGTGGTTGTGTGTGTTTGTAGCTGTGATTGTATCTTCTAATCTATTCCATTAGATCTGTTTTTATTCCAGTACCATGTTGATTTTATCATGGTAGCTTTGTAGAATAACTTCAAGTCAGGGATTGTGATGCCTCCTGCCTTAGCTTTGCTGCTTAGAATTGCCTTTGCTATTCTAGGTCTCTTCTGGTTCCAGATGAATTTTAGGAGTGATTTCTCTAGATCTATGAGGTATGTTAGAGGTATTTTCATTGGGGTTGCATTGAATCTGTATAAAAATTTTGGGAGAATGGCCATTTTCACAATATTTATTCTTCGTATCCATGAACAAGGGATGTCTTTTCATTTTCTGAGATCCTCTTCGATTTCTTTCAAAGTATTATAATTTTCCCTGTATAACTGTTTTACTTTTTTCATTAGATTAATTCCTAAATATTTCATTTTTTTTGGATGCTAGTGTGAAGGGTGTGGCTTCTCTTATTTCTCTCTTGGTGATTTTGTTGTTAGTGTACAGGAAAGCTATTGATTTTTGAGTATTGACTTTGTATCCAGCTACATTGATGAATTTATTTATTATATCTAAGAGTCTTTCAATGGAGTTTTGGGTGTCTTCTATGTAGAGTATCATGTCATCTTTAAATAATAATAATTTAATTTCTTCTTTTCCTATCTTTACTCCTTTTATTTCTCCCTCTTGTCTAATCACTCTGGCTAGTGTTTCCAGTATTATGTTGAATAGGAGCAGTGATAAGGGACATCCTTGTCTTGTGCCTGATTTTAAGGTAAAGGCTTTCAGTCTTTGGACATTTAATATGATGCTGGCTCTTGGTTTGTCATAGATGGTCTTTATCATATTGAGGTAAAGACCATCTATTCCAATTCTCTGTAAGGCTTTTATCATGAATGCGTGTTGGACCTTATCAAAAGCTTTTTCTGCATCTATAGAAAGGGTCATGTGATTCTTACTTTTGGCTCTATTGATATGGTGGATTACATTTATTGATTTACATATGTTGAACTATCCCTGCATGCCTAGGATGAATCCCACTTGGTCATGGTATATAATCTTCTTGATGATTTGCTGCATCCTGTTTGCCAATATTTTATTGACAATTTTTGTATCTATGTTCATTAGGGAGATTGGCCTGTAGTTCTCTTTTTTAGTTGGGTCTTTCTCAGGTTTTAGTACTAGAGTAATATTTGCTTCCAGGAATTGCTTAGGAAGAATTGCTTCCCTTTTGATTTCATTGAAGAGTTTGCTTCCAGGAATTGCTTAGGAAGAATTGCTTCCCTTTCAATTTCATTGAAGAGTTTGAGTAGTGTCGGCATTAAGTCTTTGTATTTCTTGTAGAATTCTGCAGTGAGTTCATCTGGGCCTGGGCTCTTCTTTGTTGGTAAGGACTTAATTACATTTTTAATTTCATTAATAGAAGTTGGGTTATTCAACAGCTTTACATCTTCTTGACCCAGCTTTGGTGGTTCATATGTTACTAGGAATCTGTCCATTGCTTCTGTGTTATGGAACTTATGAGAGTAGAGGTTTTCAAGATAGGTGTTGATGATCTTCTGTATTTCCACAGAGTCTGTGGTGATGTCACTTTTTAAATTCTGTATTGCATGAATTTGAGTCTTTTCTTTCCTTTTTAAAATAAGGTTGGCTAGGGGCTTATCAATTTTATTTATTGTTTCAAAGAACCAACTCTTTGATTCTTTGATTCTTTGTATTGTTTTCTTAATCTCTATTGCATTAACTTCTGCTCTGATCTTTATAATTTCCTCACTTCTCTTGGCTTTGGGCTTGGCTTCTCTTTTTTTTTCTAGATGCTTGAGGTATAGTATCAGGTTTTTTATTTGTCTTTGTTCTGTTTTCCTAATGTGGGAACTCAGTGCAATCAATTTTCCTCTGAGTACCGCTTTCATTGCATCCCAGTCTATGAGTTTCCTTTTGGGTTAAATGAGTTTCTTGTAGACAGCATATGGTTGGATGTTGTTTCTTGATCCATTCTGCCAGTTGGTTTCTTTTAATTAGTGAATTGAGGCCATTTATATTAATTATAACTGTTATATATTGGTTTATTGTTGACATGTTATCTTTTTGCTGTTGTATCTTTACCTTTCCATTCTGTTTAATTGTCTCTCTTGCTTAGTGGTTTTTTCCTGTGTATCTATAATGTCTTTCAGTATTCTTTGCAGGATTGGTTTGGTGATCATGAAGTTCTTCAGCTGTTCTTTGTCATGGAAGTATCTTATTTCTCCATCCATTTTGAAGGACAGTTTTGCAGGGTACATCAGTCTGGGTTGGAAGTCATTTTCGTTTAGGATCTGAAATACTTTGCTCCATGCTCTTCTTGACTTCATTGTGTTGAGAAGTCTGCTGGGATTCTGATAGGTTTTCCTTTATAGGTGATCTGTTTTTTCTCTCTAACAGCTTTTAATATTTTGTTCTTATGTTGGATTTTTGGGATGGTGATTATTATATGTCTGGATGTAGTTTTATTTTGGTTATGGCTGTTTGGAGTTCTATATGCTTCACTAATCTGAATGTCAGTTTCCATTCTCATATTTGGGAAGTTTTCAGCTATTACTTCTGTAAATAGCCACTTGATATCATTTGTGTTGTCCCCTTCTTTTTCATTTATCCCTATTAATCTTATGTTGTTTTTCTTTGCATCATGTTGCAGCTGTTGAATTGCTATTTCCTGATTCCTTGTTATTTTTAGAATATCTTTCCTTTCCTGTTCAATAGCTACAATCTTATCTTCAGGGTCTGAAATTCTATCTTCACTTTTGTTGAGGCAGTTTTGGCAACTTTCGATAGAATGTTTGATTTCCTGTATATCTCTTTGAATCTGCTTCATGCATTCTGTTTGTTTCTTATACTGTTCATTAAGGGATTCTATCTTTTTGTTTTGTTCCTCTAATTTTTTAACTGTGTCCTCTTTAGATGTGTTCAGTATTTCTTTCACTACTTTTATCATTTTTTCTTTAACCTGGGAGATTATTTCTGATTTGAGTTCCTTCATAGCTTCCCAGAGTTGCTTCTTTATTTCAGTTGGTATCATTTCAGGCATTTCAGGTGTAGGGCTTATATTTTCTTCTATGTACATGGCTCCTAGGCTTTCTTTGGATGGGCTGGAGTTTTGAGATTGCATTTTGGTCTTTTGTCTTGCCATTTTCCTACATTTCCATGTTTCAAGCAATGTTCCAAAGCTTCCCCCAGGTGTGTTGGAAATCACCTCTGAGCCCTGGGGTCCTGGGACTCACATGGCCTTGGCTCCCCTTGCAGTGCAGTCCTGGATCCCCTGGTTGAAAGAAGGTTGATGGGCATGGCCCACTCAGGACCGCAGAACTTCTCAAGTCTAGTCCAGTGCCCTAGGGCACTGGGTGGGCACCCAACTGCTGGGAGCGATGGTCCCAAACTCTCCACAGGCCAGTGCTGGTGGGCTGGAACTCACCTTGCAGCAAGGACCTGGCTTCCCTTGTTCTGTGTTGGCTTCCCTTGTGGTGTGTACCTGGCTCCCCTTGCAGTGCAGCCTAGCCACATTTCTATTATGATTCCAATTGTTTTTACTGTCCAGTCCATTTTCCACATAGTATTGAGTGATAATTCCAGCTCCTTTTAGTAGATTCCTATTTTGTGTTAATGTTTTTCAAAGGTCCTTCCATGGTCTAAGAGATAATGAATGATGTGGTCATTACTGCTCCATGCCAATGAATCTCAGGATATTTGTTCATGCTGCTTTCCCTGCTTCTTATTGTATTTTCCTCTAAAATCCACCAACGTCTTAAGCATCACTGTGCTCTCTCAAATTTGATCCAGAAACATTTTGGGCACTCTCCTCTTTAATTCTGCAATGTTCTGTGTGTCCTGGTGGAAGGATTTCTATACTGGACATTAAGTCCATAAAGCCACTGAACTCACATTTAAAGAATGAAGGGAGAAACTGCCTTTTGTAGTTTAAAAGAAAATTTATTTAAATAGAAAAAAGCAAAACAAGAAAAGGTTAGAAATAATGCAGAATTTCAAAAAAAAGTAAGAAATCACTAGTTGATAAATTACATACTGTCATCTTAAAAATAGTTGTTTAAGTAACAAAATTAAAACATACAAAGTGGACATTCAAACAGTGAGACTGCAAACAGCTCTGCTCAATGATCCAACAAAAACTTAATAATATGGTTATCAATCCTACACAGTTAAACATATATGCTGTTATATCCTTTAGAGTACTTTCTTTTCCTCTCTTTTTTACAATAGCAATTACACATTTTGGGTTTTATTACTCCTACAGTTCTTATTACTTTTTACACCAGAGATGTAATGTGATATTTATAAATATGATTCTTATTTATTTCACTCCTGGGAACTCCAGCTAGCAGGGTGCAAGGGGCTGGATTAGCCTCAGGCCTCTCCTGTGACTCCTGACATCCCAGCAGACCTCCTTTTGTAATTTTTTGATATAATTTTAAGGAGGACTATACTCACCTCTGTGCCTTAGTTCCTAGACCAGTTAATTCTGGCCAGAAGAAAGCTGCATTAAACACTGACTGCTAGTTTGAGAATATGCTTCATACTATGTTAGAACCCTGGCCTTTTATAATGTTGCTTTGTACCTGGTGCTGAAACTGTGACTTCAACCAGACAACTTTATGATTCTGTTTAGCTACCTGCTTTCTAAGTGATAGGAAACTCAGGTTATACCAATGAATTATGTAAGTATTATCCATTGATTCATATTATTTGCTGTAACATATATCACTCACTGTAAGGTTATATTGAGGGGGATACACAATATAGATAATATAGGTAAGGTAATAAATAAATATAGAGACAATATGGATAATTGTAGAGCAGGGTGTGTGGAAGGATGGTAAAAACACTATGGACAGTAAAGGCATTTCTGAATCTGAAATGTATGTCTATCCCTGGGAAGAAAAACCACTGTTCTGCCATAATAGAAAAGTTTATGGTAATCAACTACCACCACATAGCAAGTGGTTCTCTGCTGAGGCATGTGTCACACATCCTACCTATGGAAAGTTGGTCCTTCAGCATGATAGTAGGTTATTTGACAACTTTGTGCTCTGCTTGTCATCTGCCATGGAAGGAATATCTTTGCTACTCCATGGCCTTTCACCATGGTGTGTTTGCCTTGGAACCAGCAGAACATGAGCTGAATTCACTGAAACTGTGACCCAAAATGAACTTTTTCTCTTTTACATATTATTTGTTAGGTATTTTGTTCCAACAATGGGGAAACTGACCAGTGTAGATCATTCTTAAAATTCTATTCTTTCTATGTCTTTGATTAGTAAGATCACCTGTTGACCTCTTTTGTGACTCAGTATAGACCTGAGTCTAAAGCTATTTTCTATTCTGTGCAAAAATGGACAAGTGGATATGTTACTTTAATTTCATCCTGCAGGAAATACTTCTGAACTAATTCTTTTTCAAGGCTCTCCTTAAGTTGAGTCATACTGCAATGATCAACTACTAGGTTAAATTAACATAGTAGGAAATTTATCTACAAACCATAGATTTTCTGCTGCTAGTACATGGTCATAGGGTTCTTGGATGAAGTCCCAGGTGTGGGTTATGAAGTGTAGGTAAAGGTATAGGAGCAAGAACCTTGCTATTCTAAGCCATGAGTCAATGGAGTTATGTTGTACCTTTCAGATATATTTGCACAACTAAAAAGTATCATTTCTTTTTAAAAATGTAATGCAGTTAAATTGATGGTTTAATGAATCAGACAACATAAGGTCAATTGATAGACTGCATATTACTAGAGTGTCACAGATAAGAATTCAAGAAACACCTGGACACCAAAACCAGGTAAGAGTCTATTTTCAGAAAGGAACTGTAACTGGGATAAGAGAAAATAGCCTTCCTCCAGAATTTTAGAAGTCTTACCTGTAACTTCTTTATTGGCTAAAACCAAACACAGTATCTCTGTCTGCCAGACAGTTACAATAATACTGGCTTCAACAGATCGTAATTTCCATGAAAAGTGAAGCTTGCACACAAGGTATGGTTCACCTCATTGTTTAACCAGTATAATTTATATTGTTTTTCAAAACAAATAATCTCAGCAAGAACTACTCTTCTTTCCTCCTGGTAGGACATATGATAGACAACTTGCTTTTTACTATAAAGACAATATGTAGGTCTTATTTTCTACTCGTTAGCATACTTATGTCTTTCTAAGGCACCTGAAATGCTTTCCACTTCCTGTTATTAGATGTAATTAGCAAACCTCACAAATATAATGGATCAGGGTCGCATTCTATTGGATAGCAAGATGGTCAAGCAGACTGAAAATTACATTATGGTTCCACTGGTGGTTGACATGGCCCTGAAAAAAAAATCATAAATATTTACAACAGTCTTGCTTATCTGTAGTTTTGCCTTCAGCTGTTTCAATTACCCACAGTCAATCAATTTCCATTCTGCATATCACATCATCCCAAGAATGGTGAGTACCATACAATAAGATGCTACCATATGTATTGTATGTACCATACAATAACATTTTAGTATTTGTTCTACTTTATCATTTGTTATTACTGTTAATCCTTGACTGTGCTTAATGTATAAGTTAAACTTTATAATGGACATATGCATATGCATAGGAAAAACATACAGAGTATGTTTAGTTCATACAGAGTATAGGGTTTTGTTCTATGTGCAGTTTCAGGTGTCCATTGGAGTTTTTGGAAAGCCAAAAGTAAGAGACATTATACTACCATTGTGTCCATGAAAACAATGCTTCCTGATTATTTTTGCTGAAAGGTATAGAAAAAAATTTCAGGTCAATTAGGCCAATAGCTGCCAGAGGTTGGACTGACTTGCTCCATTAAAGATACCACTTCCGGAAATTCACTTGTGAGTGATGTATCTACATATCCAGATAATTAAGTATGTAATAATCTGCCTTCATTTTCCATGACTCATTTGGTTTGTGAATCAAACATACAGCTATAAGAAATTGGAATATTACAGATATTATAGGAATATTTAAACTCTTTGATGGTTTTACTAACCTCTATAATGACTCTGTGAATGGAAAATTGCTTCTGGTTTATATATCTCGACAGATATAGAAAAAAGTAGGGTGTTTCATGGATTTTTCACTTGATATTTCCCACCTGCTATAGTCTGAGTGTTTGTGTTCCATAACTCAAATATTGAAACCAAACCTCCAAAGTGGTGATATTAAGAGGCAGATCCTTGGGCTGGGGATTTAGCTCAGTGGCATAAGCACCTGCCTTGCAAGTGCACAGTCATGAGTTCAATCCCCAGTACAATAACAACAACAACAAAAAAAAGTGGATCCTTTGAAAGGTCATTAAGCCACAAAGGTGGAGTTCACATGAATGGGGTCAATGCTTTCATAAAAGAGCATTTTTGAAGCCTTTTTACTCTTCCTCCAAGAGGACAGTAGCAGAAAAGGGCATCATCATTGGAGAAAATGAGCCCTCACCAGAAACTGAACTGTTGATGCCTTGTTCTGGGACTCCTTAGTTTCAAGAACTATTGTTCAAAAATTACCCAAAGGTAATTTGTCACCGTAGTTTTAATGGACTAAGATGCTACCAACATCAATTTCAGTCAGGCCTTTCACTCCTTTCCTACTGATGTCCTAGGTTAGCACAGATACTAAAACATTAAAACATTTCCTGTATACAGTCATTCTATACCTTTATAAATGGGATGTGGACAAGATCTGCAGCCACATCTCCACTGTAACTACAGCAAATTAGAAGTTCTCTCCGCTAATCCCCACCCAGCTGCAATTCACCATGATTTACATTTGAGAAGTGACTTTTCTGGAAGAAATAATCTCATTTGTAGAGATTATCTACACTATAAACCTATTAATGTGGACCCAATTATTTCATTCTTGTTTTTTCAGTGAAGCAAGCAAAACAAAACAAAAACACAAACACCCCCCCCCAAAAAAAAACTACTAAGTATAAGATATCAGGTGGTAACTGCTGTATTACTGAGAAAAAGCTGTATAAATTACTATGTTTAGTAAAACTAAACAAAAATATGTAAAAAACTATGCTTAATACAAATATAAAAAAGAAAGACATTACACAAATTAACCTGAAGCCCCAATGAATTCATACATACTATTTGCAGAGAGTCATAAGGCCTAGAAAAAAAAAAAAGAAACATCATACTAAGAGAGGAGAGAGTTGATGCATAATTCTATATTTATAGCTTTAGGAAATATACTACAAGGAAATAACATGTAAACCAAGAAGCAAAAGATAAGAAGGACTTGCATGACAGTGTGGTTGCTGAAGAGATTAACTCCATTAAAATGAAGTACAGTAGTTGTAGCAGAATAGGAAAGATTCAGTGATAGCTGATTGATAGTGTTAACTTGAGTAAGAGAAGCTCAACTAAACTGACTCAGAAATTCCGTAGCCTCTGGTGTGGAAGACCCACGCCTAGGGCAACTCATCACCTGGATGATACCAAGGGGAAATGAAGAAGGTTGGATCTACTTCTGCTCTTCAGAGGAACTCCAGTCTTCAGTTGGCCTTGAACATTATTTCCTGGCTTCCAGCACAAATCCTTCAGCTTTCTGATGTACACCATCCATCGCAGACCCACCAGTCCCCTGATACAAATTCACACAGGATACTTCAATGAGCTTCAGAACCAGTGCGCAGACAGACCCTTTGCACTCTTGTACATCTGACACTGTGGGTGGCTAGTGTAAGCCAATTTTGTAAATTTTTTTCTTTTAAAATGATACAGAATTTAAAAAAAAGAAATCAACACTAATTAATACATTGCATATCATTATCTTAGAAGTAGTTGTTCAGGTTATAAGATCTAAGCATAAAAACAATCAATCAAACAATGATCTTTTTGATGAACTAACAGAGATTAATAGTGTAGTTATCTATCTTGCATACATACACATACACACAGTTACATATGTATACCTACATACATATAATGTTTTCCTTTCCTCCTTTATATACTTGTGTATCTTGTATTCTTTCTATTTCTCTAGTAAATGCTGACTGATACAAATTTCTCAAAGATTTCTTAGAAATTGGCCAGATCCCAACCATCAAAGATTCAAAGACATAAGAATTTAAAGTCTTTTAAAGGAATTTCCTTTAGAAGACTATTGCTGGGGTCTCCCACTTAAAACACCTCTATCTATAAAATTGTTTTCCCAGAATTTGATTCACCATGCATAGTTTTCCAGGTACACAGGCTACTGAAACCATGGTCCAAAATAGACCAGCTACTGCTCCAATTGGCAATAAATCTTGACACTGTCCATGCAATGCTGGTTTAGCAGGAATACAGAATGCAAAAAGTTACAGGGCCATGAAAGTTTCCATAGAGCTGTTAAAGGACAGTCTGGGAGGCCAGAAAAGGTGCCCATGAGAGCAAAATGAGTGGAGCCTGTTAGAGTTCTGCCAAAGCTGCAGTGGAGGATCCAGGAAGCTGAAGATTCCATGAACATAGAAAATCTGCAGAGGAAAGCTTCATACAGTGTACAGAGCCAGTGCAGGACAGAAACTATCTGGCTATAATTGGTAAGGTCATAGGGGTGAGATTGCCATTCATTCAGACCTCACATCATACTCCCATGTTCCCCAGAAGTGGGACATACAGATATTGCTAAGTCTCAGAAACGTTTACCTGGCTAGGTTGTGGAATTTCTTTGGTCTTATACCTTTCTTTTCCCCTATTCTTCTTGGAGTGGAAATCCCTGGACCATTATATCTTGGGTGTATATAACTTGCTTTTTGATTTTTCTAAGGTGTACAGCTAAGAGTTTACTTTGAGTCTTATAAGAGATGCTGAACTTGGACTTTTGAATAATGCTGGAATTCTTAAGACTTTGGAGAGTCATGTTGATGGATGACATACATTTTGAATGAAGAGATTTACATGAACCTTTTGGGGGTTGGAGCTGAAAGTTATGTCTTGAATCAAGAATGTGTTCAGAGGTGGAGTTTTTGAAAAGTGATTGAAGATGCTATGTAAATGGATTAATCCATTGATGAGTTTATACTAGGATGAGCAGTCAGGAAGTACATCTTTGTTGGAAAAAGGAAGTCATGGAGGTATTACCTGGAAGGGCATTTCTTTTCCCCAGTCCCCTGGGCTCTTTCAAAACCCATCCTACTGTTTTTACTGTTTTTAGTTACTATGAGGTAAGCAGTTTTCTTCTGCTAGGCACTTCTATCATGATGTTCTGTGTCACCTCAGGTTCATAGCAATGGAACTGGCCAACCAGAACTGAAACACCTGAAACCATGAGCCAGGATAAACCCTTCCTCCTTTAAATTGACTTATGTGAGGTATTTTTTCATAGTGAATAAAAGCTGATTTGCACAAGTACTAGTATACTGACTTCATTTTTAGCAAGCTAACAAATTTTCTGAAAGAATAAAGCAATGATTTTGGTATTTTGAAAGATAGTTAAATGAGCCATCATAGGTAATCCTGAAATAAATGTAGACTAAGAAGGGAAGTAACAATCAAACATTGTATTGTATATCAGAGAGGATACTACATGCTTTACTTGGTTAAATTTAGGGTCACAATACAACAAATGTATAATTATATTTCTATTTTACAGATTGGAAAATGGAGGCTTAGAGGAGTTAATCAATAGAAATATTTTAGTAGTGAAAAGCAAATTTTCTTTAACAACTTACTTTTTTTTCCTCTTTCTTTGGGAAGCCTAAATTTGTATGCTAAGAGTAAATATGTTTACCTTAAATGCTATTTTAGATTATTTAGCAGCATGTAGAGAAAATTATATCCTTCTCAAATTATCCCCTCTGTCTTATCAAATAGTAAAATATATTCTTTAAAAGATAAAGGCAATTCACAAGATAGGCTGAGTGGGATCAAACTGGGAGTCAAATATTTATCAGGTATGAATATGATTTATTTACATTTTTCCAAGTATAATTGTTATTATTGCAAAACTTTGGTGCTAATTGACACTAACAATGAATGTGGTTTCTGTATGGCATTTATCTGGTATGTGAGGTGATATTATGCAATGATGTCACTATCATCTGTTGTATCAAATTCATAAAGAACTTACTTGAAATGGTTTTCTTTCATGGGTCTGACATATTCAGAAAGATTACCTGTATGCTGTTATCGATGCAATGGAGCTATGGAACTCAATCTAGTCAACTTTTGGTAATATTGAGGCACTTACATGAGCAATTTAATTGTGGTACAACTCCAAAAATGTGACCAGGAGCTACAGGGTAGGGTAGCTCAATAAGAGCATAAAGTTTGTATAAAATGTCACAATAAAATATCAGTACAAATGATTCAAAATATTAGCAAGATGAATTTTAACTAAAACCATGGAAATTCTTTGCAAAGGCATTTGTCTGAAGCAAAGTTCATCATACTTTTTCTATGAAGGGCTTTTCAAGCCATATAGTCTCTGTCACAAAAAGGCAGCTTTGTCTTACCTCATAAAGGAGGTTACTCACAATATGCAAAGAAATACAGATCTTTCAGTAAAACTTTGTGGGCATTTAACTGAAATTCATATATTTTCAATGTATTACAAATATTACTTCTTTTAGCCACTTAAAAATTTAAAAATTTTTGTTATCTTGAGCAATAAAAAAGTAATGGGCTGTATTTGTTTCATGGATAGTTTGCTGATCTCTAGTTCTGAGTTATCTGATGAGGATAGATTTTACCTTCTTTTGTGGTCATAGTTGAATGACTACCAATTTCTTTGAAATTCTGGAAGTAGTTGTCTAGCCCAAAACTCACCCTCCCCTCTCAACTAAATCTTATCAAAGGGATTCAAGTCTTATCAAAGGGATTCAAGTGGAAGGAATGGACTTTGTCTCCTCTAAGCCAAACTCTTATTCAATTCCTCTTATACCAAAACAAGAGGACTGTAAGACTTCAGGGAAAGATACAGGCCCAGAATGATAGAATGGAAGCAGTCTGAAGCTTCGAACCACTGAGCAGGAGAAAGATTATCTATAGACTAAGATATCTCAACTAAAATATTATGAGAGGGAGAAATAAGCTTATTTTTGTTTAAGAAATAAAAATATTATCCTAATAATTATATCCAATATTTGTATTGTAAAAACATATTTTAGAAATGAAAATAGACTTTTTTCTCCCCTTTATTACATAAAGAAGAGTGGTAGGGTGCTGTGGTGGGAGAATGCCAAAAGGCTGTACAGTCTCTGTGATCTTCTGTCTATTTTGATCATTTAACTTTCAACAAATCTCTTTCACGATCTCCTTTTTAAATATAGGTCACAAACAATGGGAATTCTAATTAATATTTTTTCTGTATAAATTCTCCCAAGCTTCAGCTAGACTGAACTTAAAAAAACAAATTCTGAACCTGTCATTGGTAATCCTTCTTATAACCAAAGAAATGCAAATTAAAATCACAGGGAGATATCATTTGACATCTATTTAAATGAGAGCAAAATGAGTGGAGCCTGTTAGAATTCTGCCAAAGCTGCAGTGGAGGGAAAGCTTAGTACATTGCAAAGGAAAGCTTAGTACTTTGTACACAGAAATATCAAGCCATTATGGAAAATCATAGAGATTTCTTAAAATTAAAACAAAACTAACCTTTGATTCTTCAATCCTACTATCTTAGTTATTGTTCTCGTCATTGAGACACAATATCCTAAACACGCAGATTAAAGGAGCGGCTTATTTGTCCGTTTGTAGAGATCTCAGTCTACAGTCAGCCTGCTTCAAGGAGCAGAGTATGGCACAAGGGCATCGCAGAGGAATTCCTGCTCAAGGCATCGAGGGCAGGAATCAGAGTGAGTTAAAGGAGGAGAAGGGGAAGGAAATAAAGTCTTCCAAGCTATGCCTCCAGGGACTCATTTCACCTAACAGCAAAGCAGCTGTGAGCCCGTAAAATCAAATCACCTTCCAAACTCCCAACCTGTGAGCTCATGAGGCTCTTGAAAGACATTGAGATATAAACCATAGCAACTGCTTCTACTTATGCAACCAGATGAATGAAATCAACTACATCCAATAGACAGTTGCACGCCCATGATGACTGGAGCATCATTCACATACTTAGGATTATGAATCTAACTAAATGTCCCCAATGGATAAATATACAAGGAAAATGTGATGTTTGGGTGCAATGGAATATTATTGAGCTCTAAAAAGTTTAATTCCCGTTATTTATGATGTGTATGAATCTGAAAGATATTGTGTTACATGAAGCAACACAAAGAATGAAAAATACTGCATGATCTTACTTATACAAGGGACCTGAAGTAACTCAAATCTCATAGAAACAGTGAAATCATGGTAACCACAAGTTGAGGAATGAAAGCTTTGGAAGAACTGAGGAGAAGTTGATCAAAATTTCAGTTGTATGAGGTGAGTAAGTTCTGGAAATTTTGTATCTCATGGGGATAATATATTTTAAAATTTAGAATTGCTAATATCATGCATTTTAAATGTTCCCACCATATATACAGAATGTAAAATGTGAGGCAATGTAGCTTTTAAGTGATTTTATTTTGTATTTCTAAACATATAAATATATTAAAACATATTGTATACCATAAATATATACATTTCTTTGTGAAAGCATTAGGAATCAAACTCAAGACCTTGTACTTGCTAGGCAGATAGATGCTTATGGCACTGAGCTGTATCACAAGTCCATACAATTTTTACTTGTTAAAAATAAAGAAAAATAATTGATTGAATGAATAATGAATGTATTCTAAATTCTAAATAATTGATGTTGTGATGTTCTTTCACTGCCAGAGAAACTTGTGTTTTGTTAAAGCTGTTATATTTTACTCCTCTTATAACAATACCAAAAGCTATATGGATGGGGGTACTATTTCCTTATTTTTCTTTACTGTTATGCTTAATCAAATGAAATACTTTCCTAAGGTTATAACCATCTAGTGGTGGATTTCAGAGCAGTGCTTTTCTGGTCATATTCCCTTTAATTGTTTAAAATTTTGTGCACAATCATAAAGATTTGAAGTGAGTGTGATCTGTGTTCAAAGTAAACCAAATGTATAATGAAATTAATCTGACATGCTTAAAGATATGCATAAATATTTTTCTGCTGCATAGTGATTAGATACAGAGACTAAACATTTTTGATTAATTACAATAATTAGTATTTTCCTTAGACACAACAAACAATCGGGAAGCCAGGTACTTCAACAAATGCCAAATCATTATCAAGTAACCTAACTTGCTGTCTTAAAACTCTATAGAATTCAGATACTAGACAAATTCTCTCTTTGATAAAGAAAGTGACAAGAGAAAAAATATATAGGAAAAATATTTAATTTACAATCCCCTGGAGCAGAAAGGAAAAGAGGAAAGAAAGGTTTGGATGAGTTTGAGGGGAAGTTCAATAAATGAGATATCAAGGGGAATGGTATTGGGTAGGGAAGCTTGAGTTTCTGAGAATATAGAAGGAAAAACCAACTCAATGTCAGATTTTTTTCCTACTGTAGACTCACATCAATCATTTCCGTGATCTGAAAATGTGTGACGATTTCTTTCTATCACTGAACAAGCAATCAATTCTGCAGCAGCAGATACCAACTGGCTGTCCTTTAATTCAACTTAGTTCTGATACTATCTACATACAGATGGCATAGGTTGATACTCTAGCCTCCAGGACGTCCCCACTTCAGACCCAATCACAAGTCTATATCTCTGGAACTTTTGATGCACTGAATACAAATTGGGATTCCTGTGTTTCACGCCTCATAGACCGATTTGCAAGTGTGGTTCACAGAACTCAGAGAAACGCTATGCTTACACTTACTGACTATAAAGGCTATCCTAAAGAATAAATGCAAAGAGCTAGATGAAAAAGCAGAAGTGTCACCAAGCAATCGCTTCTGCCCTTGTGGAATAGGAAGTGTGCCCCTCACTCAGCAGGTAGATGAATGCTTGTTCAGCCTCCTGCAAGCATCCGTGATCTCTTGTTCAGAAATTTTCTGTACCTGTCATTTGGGGTTTTTATGGACACTTCACTGCATTTGCATGAATAAAGCAGGGAAAATGTGTTGATGTGTGACTGGACCAAAGGGCTCTGATCTAGTGTTAGTATTCCAAGTTGATGAACCCAGCAAACTGTGTGTGTTCAAGTCTTCAGCATTCCTTCTTCATAAGTATGAGACAAGATTGTTTCTGAAGGGAGGGGTTTATTATTTTATCAGACAAAGTAGGTCAGAAAATTTTTTGTGGTCAGTGGCTCCAAGACAGGAGTTGAGATGGAGAATATTAGAATTTCTGTGATTCATTTTGGATGAGTTATAATCCATAAACCAACATTATATATCATAATATCACAGAATTTGTATTTTAATTCACTGTGAATACTTATGAAACCTTCCTTTCTCATTTTGTATGGGTCATATGTATCATTTAAGGGTGAAGACCAATTCTAAAATTAAATTGTAAGGATAGGTTATTTCCTACCAAAGAAACTTAATTTTATAATCTACAACTTCTTGGATATCTAAGGGTTAGTAAGCATTATACTCATAGGTATTTGGTATTTATTGCTTAATATTAAGCATCAATTTTTTCACATCTCAATTCACCTAATAAATAATTAATTATTAATTTTCTTATTTTGCACTACAAGTTTTTCTGTTGCCATAAAATTGTTATTTGATGACTACCTGCCATGTAGGTTCTGTGACATCTATGAGTTAAACTGAGAAATGGACAATATTAATGTAGTAAAATAGATAAAGGTTAACTTTGATTGTTGACTCCATTGGCTTGAGAGATGCATGAGCAGTTAGTAGGCTCAGTGTAGTGTATATCTGGGCCCGCTACGGAGTGTGGCTTTATAGACTGTATCAGGCCACTCATACTTTTCACTCTGGCTCTTGTGCTCTCTGCTTCCTGGATGCCAAGAATTGAGCAACTTTTTCCCACCTCACCCTTTCACCATGAGGTTTCTGCCTTGAAGTCAGCAGACCATGGACTGAAACCTTTGCAACTGTGAGCAAAAATAAAAATTTTCTCCTTTAAACTGCCAGGTATTTTATTCTGGCAATGAAAGTTTCACTAGTACACTGTTATAGAGTCCATACAAAAAAACTGACTATCTCTATCTTCTGTGCCAGCAGATTTACCTTTTTCTACTAAACCATCAGCATTTGAATGCTGAGGTCCATTTTCCTGGACATCAAATAAGACTGAGGATACATAGAAAAAATTATAATTCTCTTCATGTGTTTACTTATCTCACTGTGGTAATGCATAATGTCACAATGTCTTTTTGTATTTTTAATAAGTGTTTGCATGAAGCTAAATTCAAATAAACATATGAGCAAATTTGTGCTCTCATTAGTATAAACACATATGCATATGTATGACTGTGTTACCTAACTCATAAATTCTAAAATTTTGTTTCTAAAAATTATATATATATACACACACACATATACATAAGATAGATAATTATCCTTCTAAGATCTGTTAGTTCATCAAAAGGAACAGTTTGTGCTCTCATTGTTTTATCATTTTTTCATTCCTATGTCTTGTAATCTGAGCAACTACTTTGAAGATAATAATATACAATATATTAACCATTGTTAATCTCCTATTATTTTGTTTTGAAATTATGTATCATTTTTATTTTTTTGTTTTAAAAATAGAAAAAGAAATAAAAATTGTTCTGAAGTGTTTCAAAATTTCATTAATAGCAAATAAAATATTAGTGAAATAAATGCAGATAATATACAATTAAATAAAGGTCAAATACAATTAAATTTTAATTCTAAAGACTATTTCTATTCTAAAAACTCAGCTGTTAAATTTTAGCAGTTACACATTTTAAAGATTAAAATGATTAAACTGGGACATGAAAAAAGAGAAGTTTCACCCACACATATGGGCTGGGTCATTAATTTTTCCGCTATGAAAACATTGAGCTCTAATATATACAGGCCAACAGATTAGATATGTAACCAAGAAACAAAAGAGCTCAATATATAAAAGAGACACATATAAAAAGTCTTAGATTTGAGAAATTATGATAAATATAACACTGGTTAAACACTCTGAACAGATTGCAAATTAATATGAAAAGTAATGAAACATACACACATATGCACAAATGCATTAACAATCAAACCATTGCATACTAGATTATTATGTCCTAGTAACCTTACTAAATATTTTGCCTATATCATTTTATTTGATCCTGAAAGACACTGTTAGAGAGCATTTCTTTTCAATGAGGTGAAAAGTAGGGCAGGAATAGGTAAAATAACTATCCCAATATTGCTTAGATTTATTGATCCAGGATTCAGCCCCAAATCTTGCAGACTTTTAAATCCAAATTATACAAATTTACCAACCTAGAATTCAGTTCCAGATCCAAACAGATTCTAAATGGACTTTACTGTCTCCTTAGTACATATCAGAAGAAAAATGACACATGTAAGACTAGAGAATGGAGGATTTTAGAGACAATTTAAGATTAAATTGTTTCTTGTTTCTAAAATCAAGATATCCTTTATAGGATAGGTGAGATTTGAGCTTCACTTTGGATAAAGTTTCAGATTTTGAAAGGAGTTGATGGTGAAGAAATAATAATCTGGGAGGTGACCATGGTGTGAGATAAGGTTTCAAGTGATTTGAGAGGTGAGACATTAAATCCACTGCCTGGGGTTGATGTCAGTAGCCAAAGGATTAGGTCAAGATTAGAAAGGAGTTTGGACCAAGTAATGATGGAGTAATGGAAGATATTTTGGAGTGGGTGGCCCTGAAAAGCAGAACCTGGGTATACTAGGAAGGACTATTTCTGCCCCAAGAGTTATGTGAATCAACCAGCTCAGGGGCAGGGCAAGAAGCTAGAAAGCAAGAATTCAGATTGGATGATTATGCTGCTGAGAATCAGGAAAGAAAACCACTAATGTGACTTATCAAGTTTTCATTAAAAATCAAGAGCTGAATAGCAAAGGAATTATAAGTGAGGGGAAAGAACACCGTGTTTATCTAACACCATTAATGTTAAATACTATGCAAAGAGATACAATCATGATGTAGCATCACAAATGTATTATACACTTCTTACATAAAACCATCAATATTTGCATTGCTATTTGGAAACAAAAGACATGAACCTCAGAATATAAAAGTTACTTTGCAAAAATTGGCCATATTTAATGTTAATATAGTCAGGACAGACATGCAAGTCTGTGGTTTAAAGGTCTGTGTTTGCCCAAGTGGCAAATAAGTACTGAACATGGAATATTAGCAAGGGACCTACTTACTCTGCACTTAAGAGAATTACAAAAGTGAGAGTGATTCAGTTCCTGCCCTCAGATGATATATGAATTCATCATAAAACTCAAGAAAAACATGTCTTAAGTTCATGTTGGCATTCTGCTTTCCACATAGTCGGTGCCTCTATCCTCAAGTGGGAGGCCATGAAAGAATATTGGTTTACATCATTCAAATATTTTTATATAAATGTTTTACTTTATACACACACACACACACACACACACACACACACACATATATATATATATATATATATATATATATATATATATTTTTTTTTTTTTTTTTTGTACCAAGGATGGAACTCATGACCTCGTGCGTACCAGATAAGAGCTTGAGCTGCTGAGCTAAATCCTCGGCTTATGCACATATTCTATGCAATAGAGACATTCATTTGGGCAGATGGTTTCTTTTCTTTTCTTTTCAACTTCTTCAGCAAAATCGCATTTTAGGAGGCAAATAGGCTCTATTCTGTGAACTTCTTCCAGAAATCTCTCTTCTGGGTTTCTTCCTGGAAATTTAGTAGTAGGAATGACATTTGCATCACTTTCACTACTACACTTTGGGTAATAAGTTTCTCAATGCAGGCTTTTCATTGTTGTTATTTTAAGAATAGATTATGGTGGTTCTTAAATTTATTAAAGAAGCACTTAAATTATTGTCATCAGTCCAGGTTGTGATAATAAAGTTTTGTGACACAACCTGTGGAGTAATATGACTGGCTCACATTTATGCCTTTTCTCCTAGAGATGTATTACAAATCCAACAACAAAATCAGTATGTCACCTTTGGATTAAACTGCTGTTCATAGAAGTGAAGTACAATAGAATGATTCTAAAGTCATAGAAGTAAAATACCATTTTGCATTGAGATCTATTTCAACATAATTATATTTATAGGGATATACTTTTAAAATAGAAAAGTGTATCTGTAAAAGAAATAATATTACATGTGAGACTTTTATAATAATGTTAACAATAAGAAAGTTTGAATCGTCACTTGTCTTTGAGGTGTCATACATGATCTTTAAAATTTTCAAATAGTTTTCATTCATTTTATACAGATGAGTGATTAATATGTTTAGAAACTTGAATGTTCACTATGAATATAAAATAGTCTCCAATAACAGCTTACTGAAAAATGAACTAGAAGGTATTCCAGGAACATAGAATGTTTTAAACCCAAATGTTGGGCAGTGTCTTACTTTTCTCATTGCTGAGACAAAAATATCAGACACCCAATGTAAATGAGAGGAAAGGTTTATTGCTGTTCCTAGAGGTTTCAGTCTGGCTGGCTCGAAGGCAGGGTAGCATGGCACAGGGGCAGTAGGCAGCAAGCAGCAAAACAAAGTAACAAGGAGCAAGCAACTTTCTGTCTCTTACCTTTTATCCAGGCTATTCACCTTTGTGGAGATTGTGCTCACACCCTTAATTCTAGCATTGCAGCCTTGATCCCAGAAGCACACCCTTTAGATGCAGCCACCTTTGGAAAGCCTTACCTGTGACGACATGAGACTTTGAGGGGATATCTAGATACAAACTATAACAGATACTTTTCATTTTGGGAACTGAGAACAAAAACTTCAATTTCATCAATATGTAATTCATTTTAAAGTGAAAATAAAAATTTGATTCCCACTTTGTAACTTATGTCCCAACTAATTATTTTGAAGTTGTGAATCTTCCTTCTCGGAATTGACTTATAGCCTTATTCACTCAAGGATATGATGTTTTATAAATCCATGAATAAAACTCTCAATATATTTCCATCTCTGAGCTATGCATGTGTACAGAAACACATACATATTTTTGCATAAGTATTATATATTTATTCAGGAGTAGTCCATTCAAAAGTGTTAGAGAAAACAAATCATTTACCAAAAATTCTCTGACATTCCTCCTTTTCCATCTAGTTTCATCTCCATCCATAACCTTTCTTCCTGCTTTTCTCCTCTCGGTGGAACATAGATCCCTCTTCTTTCCTATGTGATTTCCTCTTTTTACTCACTTTTAGAAGACTTGTTAACATTTTACCCTGTGAATACAGTATACTTGCTTCCTTTCCATTAAAAAGTACTACCCCTATATCTCTTCACATCTGTAATCTCTTGTCTTTTATCACCAAAAGTTCTGAAAGGGATGTGAGTATATCTTGCTATGCTTCCCCATTTACTTCAGTTAAAACTAGTTTGATTAAAGTCACTGATAAGCTTTCTCTTTGCCAAACTACTCGACACCTTGTGGCTTCAACTTTTAGACTGATACCTGTACCCAACTGTATGAAGTTAATTAAATTGTCTGAACTTGCATAACTAACTTGTGATCAGGTAGAATTTACACAAAGTTTGGTTGCAGAGTATGGGCTATACTCTGCTTCCAGATTATGGTTGTCTGTTAGGGTATTGTCATGTCATAAATAGGGCACAATGCAATATGCTCAGTACTTAAGATAGAAGCAAGGATGAGTATTTTCAAATACTCTGGAAATCTGCATTTTGGAAAGCTCCATGGTGCATATAATATTCAATGTGGGTTAAGAACAAAGATAGTAGACTTTCAAGAGTGTTCATTCATTTTATACAAATGAGAATAATTGAATCAATTTGACCTTAAGAACACTTTCACAAATGCTATAACCATTAAGTCTAAAGTACCTTTCAGATGGGCTCTGTTAGAAATTTCTTTCAAAAAAATGATAATAGAATAGCAATAATAATCACACGTGCATACACACAGATACATAAGGCCTTCAGTATTAAAATGACCAGATGCATTTAATACATGCATTATGTTTTCATTTGCATCAAGTGATTTTTATCCTTAGGAAAAAGAGCCCTAAAATATTAACCTTATATATAACACAAAAAGTCACTTTCTTAAGATCATAATGCTGCTGGGTAAGTAATGTATACATATAGAGATGTATCTACAGCTCATTAGAAGAGCATGAGACTGAATTCTCATGCTTTTCTTCCAAATTAGTATCCTTTTATTTGGTTTGCATGCCCAGAGAGGGAATTTCACAGAATTGAATAATTCCCGTACTCAACAACTAGGCAGAGCGCTTATTGGTACTTCTACTTAGGCTGTACATAGTGAAGTAGAGTTGTTTTTTAAAGGAAAACTGAGATTGCTGTGGACTACAAGAAAAGAAAATAGATAAAACCTATACCAAAGTTACAATAGAGCTTAGTGCTACACAAATATATCACAAATAATGTTCTTATAAAATGTAAAATAGAATTGTGTTACTTTCATTTACCACTTAGTATCTTCTAATTAAGATTACTAAGCCTTTACTGAACATCTCCAAGTAGTTTATTTTTAAGGCTCTCCTGATACATCTTATCTTTTTGATAAAAATTGAGTCAGATGTGTTGGCATACAACTGTAACCCCAGCACTCTGATTAACTGAGGTAAATGTATTGAAAGTTCAAGCTGTCCCTTAGAAACTTAGTATGTTAGTGAGATACATCTCAAAAGGAAAAATATAAAAGGGTCAGGGGCATAGCGCAGTGCAAGTATAATGAGTTCATTGGACTGTACAGAATAAAAGATACATTTTTGGAGAATGAGGTGATGTTTTGATACAATACATGTAAAGTTGTGAGTTGATTATGATCATAAAGCTCATGACCATACTTATTACTTCATGTAGTTATCTTTCTGGGTGTGTATTGAAAACATTTAAGATCCACTAGCTTAGCATTTCCAGTGTACATTATTATTAAATATAATCACAGTGCTGCACAACAGATCTCTAAAACTCATACCTCCTATTGAGTTGAAACTTGGCAATCTCACTACTATGTTCCCTTTCTTCTCTATAGCTCGCAAACACTCTGTAGGCAAGCAATATTCTACTTTTTTTTTCTATGAGTTCAACTATTTTAAATTTCACACATAGGTGAGATTGTGCAGTATGTGACTCTGCCTGACTTACGTCATTTAACCTCAGATCCTCATTTGTGTTGTCACAAATGGCAGAAATCCACATATGTACACATTCATATATATACATATCTATCTTGTATAGTCCTTTAGGAGTGTGTGTGTGTATGTGCACATGCCTATCTGTGGCATTGTTTTCCATAGACACTTAGGATAATCCTTCATTTTGATTAGTATAGTGTTGCAGCAAACATAAGAGTGCAGGTATCTCTTTTATATGACTAATCTCATTTCCTTTGGATACAAATTTAGAAGCAAGATTTCTGGAATAAGGTATAGGTATTTTTAACATTTTGAAGAAACTTCATGTAATTTGCCACAATGACTATAATTTACATTTCTATTAATAGTATATAGAATTATCCTTTCTGCATGTTTTTACCAATATTTGTTACTTCTTATCTTTTTGATAATAGGCATGTTGACAAATATGAGGTGGTTTGATTTTTTAATTTGCATTTTTTGGTTGTTAGTGATGTTGAGAATTTCTTCGTATACTTGTTGGCCATTTGATATTTTAAGAAATGTCAACACAGGTCCTTTGTCCATTTTAAAACTGAATTTTTTTTTGATCTTGAGTTGTTCAAAGTACATATATATTTTGGATATTAATTCCTTATATTAATTATGGTTTTCAAATATTTTTTCTCAACCTGTGGATTTTCTTTTTTCTTTATTGATTGGTTTTCTCGCTATGTAGATTTTAGTTCAAAGCAATCTTATCTATTTTTTTCTTTCATTATCTGTAATTTTTATATCCAATAAATCACTGGCCAGAACAATGTTATAGAGGTTTCCCCCTATGAATTTTTTTACATTTTCATATCTTAATTTTAAATCTTTAACTTATTTTGAGTTTTGCATATAGTGGGAGATAAACACCCAGTTTTATTCTTCCGCATGTAGATACAGTTTTCCCAACACTATTGAAATGATAGTTTGTCACTGGGTGTAATTAGCATCTTTGTCAAAGATCAGTAGCATCTCATTATTTGTTTTTATGCCACCTCCATGCTGCTTTGCTTACTACAGCTTTGAAAAACATTCTAAGTTGGATAGTGTGATTCCTTTCGCTTTGTTCTTTCTGCTCAGTATTGCTTTGGTTTTTCAAGGCTTTTGTATTTCTACATAAAGTTTAATGTTTTTTCCATTTTTGCACAAGATAGCCAACGAAATGGTGCTGATTGTAGTACTGAATGTATAAAATGTTTTTGGTAGTACGAATATTTAAACAGTGATTTTTCTAATCCATGATTATAGGATACATTCTCACTTATTTCAACTTCTTTCACAAACATATTTTAGTTTTGAATGTATAAATAATTTACCTATGTTAATAATTCATCAATAGAAATATTCAAAGAATAAATGAGGATTTGACATGCCAGTGGTTATTGGCATTTATGACAAAATAATGTGTTATATTAACTATGTCTTCACTTTATTCAAAGTACTGTTTTTAATGTCAGAAGAAATCCATCTTGTAGTTGTTGCAACAGCTCTAAGAGCACAGCTGTAAGACTGGCACTTTAGAAGGCTAAGACAGGGTGATTACAAGTTTCAAGCAAGCTGGGGCAACTTGGAGATATATACACACAAAGAGAAGGTTAGAAATATGTCAAGATAATAAGAACACTGAACAGACTTTGATGGACCAGCTGAATTAGAATATAGATTCAGCTACTGAAGTAAAAACTCAAAATACAAATAATTTTAGTTATGACAAAACATGAAGGGAGGGTAGGGGAATGGGAAAGAAGAATCAAGATATATCATATATAGTACAAATTCCCCATAAAACATACCAATAAAATTTTAAAATTCATATGCTCACACACAAAAAAATTTTCTCTCTTTTTAATCTAACAAGTTAGAATTAAATATGTCAGATTGCTATGAAGGCTCCACAGTGCTGAGGAACAAGTTTCTTCTACCTTATGGTGTCATCCCTAAGATCTTATTTGCATTAACGTAATCCACTGGAAATCATCACTGTAAACATATTCCAGCTGATATCATACTCTTACTAGTGCTGGCATTGGCTGCTGAAGATCCTATTTGCAGTTTCTGTAGAGGCTGGTCTCTGCTTGCTAACAATTACCTTGACTTAAGGTACTGGAGATATGCTGGGGTTTTTATTGAAATTTAATGAGTTTGATTATCAGCTTAGTTGGTGGACATTGTTTCCAGAAGCTACCAGAAGCCCAGACAGGATTATCACCAAGGTATCCACTTGCATGAGCTTTCTCAGTGGACTCTTGATTTCAAAAATGATTACAACTACAGCTTCAGTGTCAAAATCAATTTAAATTATTAATTTTAATTTTATGGGTCTTATATTAAACAATGAATGCTTAACAGAAAAAATCACAACAATAAAATATTACATTTGTAATATTTTGAATGTGTATAAAAAAGCACCAAATTTTTCAACATTAATTGGTTTTTGGTGTACACATTCTAAAAATAACAGAAATAGATTCCTAAATGAGCTGCAATGAAAATACCTAACACTTTATGGAAAAATCTTTACTTCCATTATTACACCCAAAGCAGTCTGCACACATGACAACAGCATATTCCATACACATGTATCACTTACACCAACAGCACATGTGTTTTGCTTTCTTATTCTTTCTGTAGAATGTACTTGACATCTCACTGGTCTTGCTATTTTGTCAGCAGGTTCTTATTATATTATGCAATGTTTAGTAAGCAGGAACATAAAATATCAATAAAATAAGATATTACATTCCTAATATGTGTTGCATATTTAGAATAAACATCAACATTTTCACATCAGCTATACACTTGCTGATAAAATCTGAAGTGTAACATTAGAAATAAAAACCTAACCTATGTGAGCTACAATGTAAACACAAACAGCAGGAATAATCTTTGATTTGCTGTTACACACGTGAACACTTCATGTTCCATTCATACATCTTGCCTACACTGACAGCCCATGTGCTTAGTTTTCCTTTCCTATATGGTAGGCCATTCTTGTCGCTTGTCATTTATTCCTGCTTTGTCAGGGGCTTCTACTATGTTGTAAAATGTGCACTTAGCAGTGAAATAATGTGTCATTATAAAATATCAAATATGTAAAGAATGTTTAGAACAGACATAAATATTTTCATAAGCTCTTTACTTGTTTACAAAACCTAAGAGATAACATCAAAAATAAAAACCTATATGAACTACAATGAAAATGCCAATAGAACTCTACAACAAAAATAATCTTTGCTTTAATTGTCACACCTAAGGTAGTCTTTACACATGAAAATTTTATGTTCCATGCACAAATATCACTTACATGGCTAGCATGTATGCTTTGTTTTCCTGTCAATTTTTGTAGGCCAAAGTTCACATCTTTGTGATTTTTCTGTTGTTATATTAGGTGTTTATGACGTTGCACCTGCCTGTTCACCTGTCATCTAACCAGTGTGGCTATCCACAATTTTTCTGTTTAGTTCCCTGTGCAGAAATATTATTTTTCCTCTGATGTAAATGATTTTTTATGAATTCAAGACCCAACTCTAAGAAAATTTCTCTGCCACATTTTGAACCTGTTATTTTCATTGTAAACTTCAAAATACTTATACCATATATGTTTAGAATCAAGTAAAACACAACTGTTGATGTTTTGTGTATTGAGTGACATCATAGTTGCTTCATAAATCATAAACATCTAATTCACTTTTGGTTTTATTGTAGAAATTTTCCACCTCAGGCTTCTGTTTTGTTGAGGTTTCCTTATGAATATTTCCATCATGGTACACTGTTTATAAGAGCAGTATCAGTTTGTTTTTCTTTGTAAAATATGAGGCAAATGTAAACCTTTCTGAAATTCAAAGATTGCACTATATAATTCTCTGTTTTGAAATTGCAACATTTCATTTGGAATTTCTCCTTTATTCCAGTGTAGAGTTCCTATGCTGCTCATTTTTTGCTTTGTTAGCAAATGTAATATCAATTGTTAGCTAATCATTAAATGTTGCATTCTGATTAATTTGGGAGATAGAAACAAGAAATATGTTCACAACATCATTTTTTTTTTTTACTATTCAAATAAGGACATGGTGACTGACTTCCAGGATAAATTTCTAAACTGAAAGCACACTAAGTCTTTATATCTACAAGGATATAAATTCTTATGCCATATTTTGGCTCATTGCTTTTCCATAAGTCTTTTATATTCCTACTATTACCATGAGAAATCCCTTCCAAGCACAGCAGACTTATAAACACTTTTAGTTCATTTAGTGAGGCATCATAATAAATTCATTTTTGAATATGGCTATTGGAGCAAAAAGAAAGAATGTTCTACTTATATTTTGTCTTTGGTGTTTTTTATATCATTCTGTATCATTTTGCCTGTTACAATATCTAACATTGAATGGCAGTTATGACATTCTGTCCAATACATTTCACCCCCAGAAAGACACTCATTGCATTTTTAGACCTAGTTCTAACACTGAATCATTCCATTTGATTGCATGACAATTTTGCAACGTTTCAAATAATCAATATGTACTGATATTGTTGCTTTCTTCATCATCTGAATCAAGGAGGTCTGCATTCTGTACATCTGTAGCAGTTGATTCTTGCTCCACTTCACTGTCCCAGGAACTTTGGCTCACATGGCCAGTATCAAGGTCATCAACATCTTCATACACCCACACCACCCTTCTGTACTAAAACATGTATTTTGCCATAATAGATCATCTGCATCATTTAAGCATGCATAATCTGATGATTCATTTTTGATCTCCAAAATTTTTTCATGTGCCATTGTATGGAATTGGATTACTTTTACCAGAAAAATCAAAAGATAACTTTTTATAAAAGAAATTCTAGACTAGTTTGGATATATTATACCCTCCTGATGCTGAGGTAAATATATGCAAACCCTGTTAAACAGATCATCATGTGACTGTAAATCCTGGATTGACACTTTTGCACACATGCACACACCATGGTTTTCATTATATTAAGTGAGTAAACACAAAGATTTCTTTTTCTGTCCTCCATGTGCAGGTACTGAGACAAGCAGCTTGTTACTATCATGCTAAAATAGAAATTATAGTAGAAAATAAAGGATATGTTAGTGGAACCTGGTGTTATGGTCTTTGGGTTAAACTATTCATTGTGCTTAAATTATCAGCTATCATTATGAAATTGGGACTAAAGCCATGACTAAAAAATACCATTTTTGCAACAGAAACATAATTCACTAATTTGAGCAAGTACCAACTATTTTTATACTACACTGCAAAGGATTTAGATTGTTTCATGTTTACAAATCCCCAAATGTCACATACATATAAGCGTGGGAATAATGACATATTTACTTTGGAATAAAAGATTGTAAAATTGAAGATATGTGTAGCAATTGTGCAGAGAAAAATTCATATAGAAATAAGGAATATACATATTAAGGAAACAGAAGTAAATGGTAAATGGTATTTCTGCAAATTAGTTTTATACCTTCCCAAGTCATGAACTATTTTGGGGAAGCATTTCACCTCAAACTTCATAAAATCAGGTCTTTGAATGTCAGACATCTTATTATATATCAATTCTTATGAGCAATAAAATCTTTGAAAAAGGAATATTTATGTGCATTTTTTAAAAGCTAGCACATGTTTTACCATAATAGAGATAAAAATTAACTATTGTGATAGAAACTGCAAATTTTCTAAAGTACAATATTTCAAAAGATGCTGTCAAGACTGGACGTTATATTTTAATAAATTTAAATAAAATATTTATTCTTCTTGTATAATAAAAAACTCACCCACAATATGCCTTGTTTCAGGAGAGAAAATAAAGTTCTTTGGAGAAACAAAGCATCATAATGAAACATATATGTAAGTAGGATTAGAGTAAGTTGAATGTTAGTTAAATTATTGATTTAACATTTTTTAATAGGGTAAAATATGAAATAGAGTTTTGTTGTGTCAATAACTCACTCGAGAAATCCAGTAGAAGAAAGCAATAATGATAGTAAATTTTCCACCTTAGACTATAACCTTAATTGTGATTAAGAATGAAAAGAAGCCTCATTAATGCTTGCACTGTATTTTTACTTTATGAAAATTTTTTCTTTGGTATCACTTCATTCAGATATGCAGAAGTTACCTTTTTCACTTGTCAATGGACAAGATTTTCTGCCTAAAGTTTATAAATGTATTGATCCATAACTTTGTGCCATACACCAAGCAAAACATAAGTAATAAAAAATAAACAAGAATCATATGCTTCCCTGAAATCCTTTTGAGAAGTAGGGACACACATTGTGTGTGTATAGACTGATGATTTTGGAGGGCATTGTGTCAGAAATTAGTTACTGTGCAAACAAATAAAATATGACCAAAGAACGTCCCTTCTATATTGTGTTCCACGGAGATTCTTTAGTTTCTTCATTCGAAAACATGCTACAGTATTCATTACAATATTGTTTGGGGTAACAGAAAATTGGAAACAATTAGTAGTGGGTACTTAATATAATTGATATAAAACAACTAGAAGCAAAGCAATAGATGGCCTTATGTCAAAATATTGGGCCATGAAATCGTATCTTGGATTAATGGAATAAAAATAAAAAGACCAGACCAAAGTAGCATTAATGTTAATTAAAATATATCTGTAAAGTAATATATATCCTATAAGAATAACTAGTTCTGAAAGAATAGATTTCAAACATGTAAGAGAAAATGACCACAAGGATGATGGAGACTGGAAGGGCAAAATGAAAACAAAGTAGATAAATAGAAAAAAGAAAGAAGGAAAGAAAGAAAGAAAGAAAGAAAGAAAGAAAGAAAGAAAGAAAGAAAGAAAGAAAGAGAATACTCCGAAGGGGCTCATTCTTTGGAAAATGATGGTGCTGATTCATGAACTACTTGAAAAGAAGAAACTCTCTATGTCTGAAATTAAAACAATTATGGGTTAGGGCTCTGACAATAGGTATTCTAGATAGTGTGAAAATGTTTTACCACCCAGTGGCTAAAATTGCTAGAGTTAAAAATTGAATTCACCAGTTGAATTTACAAGAAAAAGGAAAGTGGCAAGTACTGAATAAAGAAGGGCGACTGATGTGATGTGTGTGAACTGATGTTGGGCTTTGAGAAGCATTTTGACAGTAGAAGTTTTCATTTTGTTTTTAAATTTCTCTCATGGGCAAGGAAGCAAGGCTTTGGACTTCTCAGAGGTAGTGTTAGAGCTCTAAAGGACTCAGAGTGCAGAAAATTGTATAAAATCAGAATCCTTGCAAGCCATTATTTTTTGGCTAATGGGCACCAGAAAAATTCTACTCTTAATCAGAGGAAAAATTTGTAGCCAGGGTCCTGCCCTCATGTAGGTGTGCCTAATTGTTACAGAAATCTCAGGTGGAAAGTGTTATTTTAAAGTATTTTTACCTTTGTCATGCCCAGAATGCCTGGCAGAAGCAAATATTCATTTGGGGAATCTTTTCCTCAATTTTCACTCCTCCAAGTATTCCTAGATTGAGGTTACTTGCATGAAGTAAAATTAAAATCATATAGAGAAACCAGATAAGACACAGAACATATGAAAAGGAATCACACTTCTCTAAATTTCATATTTTAGAACAAGTAGATAAAGAATACAAAATCATTATATGAAAAATCATTTTTAAAAATGAAATATATGAATTAGCAGATTCAAGATGCACAAAAGAAACCTTAAAAGAATGAAAGGATTCACATTGAGATATATTATAGTAAAATTGCAAAAGACCAAGGAAACCAGAAAAATTTTGAGTTAGCTATAGGAGGCTAAAAAGATGAGAAGTAATTTAACAAGGAAGAACAATTATACTGGATGCTGACTTTCTCATAGTAATCATAAAAACCATTAGAAATGGAAATAATGTCTGAGGGAAAATTGGTATCCACATAAAGTTCTGTACCCTGTAAAATTATCAGCACAGAGTGTGGTTGAAATGAAGACATTTTCAGCAACAATTTGCCAAAAATTAACTGAACAAATTCCCAAGGAGGTAATTATGGAAAAAGGGAAATAATATGGGGTAATAATGTGGGATAGAAAAAAGAATGATGAGTGAATAAAAAAATGTGTATACCATTATACACAAATATTGGATGTATAAAGAATAATTTAAATCTCTACTTTTTGATACTGACTATAAAAGACAGACCAGATGAAATCGGAGTTATTGGAGTTAGACTTCTGAAATATGTATTTTGTTTGTAATTGTAGAAATATAAGCATTAGATTTTGAAGTGGATTACAAATATTAGAAGCTAAATAGTTAATACATACAAATAAAATACAGAATTTTAAAAATATGAGCCAAAAATAAAATGATGATTTTTAAAATTTATGAGAAGCCACTTATGGTGGTAGATGCATGTAATCCTGGGGAGCTTGATGCAAGAGAATGCCAAGTTTGAACTCAGCCTGGACAATTTAGAAGGACCATATGTAAAAAACAAACAAAATCACCAGAAATGGGTGAGATTTTGGCTCTGTATGAAGGTCCTAGGATCTATTCATAGAATCTTAAATAAATAAATATCGAGAAAGTTGAATCTTCGGCTGGGGATTTAACTCAGTGGCATAAGCGCCTGCCTGGCAAGCATGAGGTTATGAGTTCGATCCCCGGTACTCCCCCCCAAAAAAGGAAAGTTGAATCAAATAAGTATAGGAACATAGGGAAAATAGAAAGTAGGAAAATGGCAAACAATTCTAAATATAATATTAATCACATAAATATAAAGGGACTAACTTCATCAGTGCGAAGACAATTTTTACAGTGTATATGAAAAATGATATTCAGCTTAGTGGAGATTTTAAAATATATAAACAAAATATGGAACATATTGAGGTCAAGAAATGAAAATAAATGAAAAGCTAACCATAAATACTTTAGCATAGTTTGTAAATGAAAAGGTTATTAGAAATAAATAAAACAGCTATAAAATGATGAAATGATTTAAACTTGATGACTAGTCACATTGAATAACGTGTATTTTTATCTATAGGAAATATTTGTAATATCTTTTGAAGTATATTTTCTATTTCAAAGAGTGCCGGAGTCCAGCTGCAGCAGGGCTAGGGTTTCCCAAAGGTGGACAGGGAGTTGGCGAGTGAGAGACAGAAGACACTGCACACCAGTCTGTGAGTGAATCTGAATCTGCCTTATTTTTTAGAAGCTGGAATATATATATGCTAACCTTGGCAGCAACCCCCAGCCCCAAGCAGGAAGCGCCCCAGGCTTAGGGCCAGGCAGGGATAATCCTAAACAATAGGTTTTAATTAACCTCAACACCAAGCAGGAAGTGCCCCAGGCTCAGTAGGTGTTAATTAACTCTTTTCACCTTTGTAACATCTCAATCTTGTTACTTAGTTAGCTTGGGAAATGTAAGCCTATGCACCTGGATGCCTGCAGGAGGAAGAGATGTGTGAGGCTATTATGCCGCTCCCTACATTGTTTCCTTTATCACTTATGGGAGTATGGCAGTTCCTGTGAGGACAGCACC
>PVLA01010529.1:0-11491 GCA_004027455.1 Hydrochoerus hydrochaeris
CCTCCTCCTCCTCCTCCTCCTCCTCCTCCTCCTCCTCCTCCTCCTCCTCCTCCTCCTCCTCCTCCTCCTCCTCCTCCTCCTCCTCCTCCTCCTCCTCCTTCTCCTCTTCCTGCTCCTCCTCCTCTTCCTCCTCTTCCACCTCCTTCTCCTCCTCCTCCTCCTTCTTGTGTGTGTGGTAGTGGGGATTGAACCCTGGGCCTTCACACCATGCCACATTTCCAATCATATATATGTGGATTTTTTTAGACAAATTCTCACAAAATTTCTAAGTTATGCAGACTGGGTTTGGAGTTGAGATCCTTTTGCCTCAGCCTCTCAGCATGCTAGGGTAACAGGTATAAGCCACCAGGCCTGGCTGGAAATTGACCTTTAATACAAACTAATGCGGTCCTGTGACTTCCTGCCCTATAATGGGTTGGAGAAGTTCATATCGAATGGGACAGAACTGCTGGTCTCACCTTGGACCTGGAAAATCTGAAACTCTGGGAGGAGAGAGGAGTTAGTCTTACATTTCCAGTTCTATCAAAGTTGTCTGGGTAATTATAAAACTTAAGGCTGCACTAAAACTTAATGCCTCTATTTAGTTTCTTAATTCTGTGATAATTTTAGCCAAATAGTCTTGTTAGGACAGGCATCACCTGTCCTGGTTTCTACCAATGACACAGGGACCTCAGCCTCTGCAATTGATTAGCTGTCATTTGATAGTTTGAATAACCTGGAGAGCCTATTAAAACTTCTCTCCAAATTTGGTGTCTTAGCATCATGTAATTCATAAGAGAATCATTCTGTGGCCTTAGAAACTACCAGGTCAGGCTTTTATTTTTTTTTTTTTTTTTTAGCATTTCCCTTGCCTTTCGCTGTGTTTGTACTAAGTACTGGGAATCCAGTAGAGCTGAATTAATTTTGATAGTTGTCTTCAACTTAGACATAATATAAGGGCAACTTTACTAGTCAATGCTATTGTTTCTGGTAAAATTAGAATAAAAAAACAGCAAGAAATATGCAGTGAACCTGACAGGTTTTAGTTGTTATGGGGTATATTGACTTCCTGTACAAAGAAATGTAGCAAGAAAAATTGCATTTCAGATGTCCCTTAGTAATTCAAAGGATATAAAAATTTGCTGATGTGTTGTGGTTCTTTCCTTGTGGCTAACTTTGGATGTATTAAATCATAATTAGACTTAACACATATAATGAGGCTGAAGGGTCTCTAGTAGCCTCCAGGAACGAGTCTCTCTCAGTGAGCCCTAGGATAGAAATGTCTCTCCTGACACCGAGGTCAAGTAGAATGAGTGAATTTCAGACCCCTAAGTAAAGTAGCACTTGCTGAATAAGCTTTTTTTAAATGACAAACACTAAAAACTATGATACAAAATTTGTGTGTGTGTGTGTGTGTGTGTGTGTGTGTGTGTGTGTGTGTGTTTGAGACAAGATCTCACCATGCAGTTTAGGCTGGCCTTGAGCTCACTTTGTAGCCCAAACTGGTCTCAAACTCACAATGATCCTCCTGCCTCAGCCTCCCGAGTGCTGGGATTACAGGCCTGAGCCACCACACCCGGCTGATACAAAATTTCAAAACAAGACAATAGGAAAGTGACAGTGGTTAATACATTGCATACTGTTATCTTCAAAGTAGTTGCTCATACTACAAGGTATAGGCATGAAAAATTTATAGGCACAAACAATATAGGCACAAACCTTTCTTTTCAATGAATTAAGAGAAATTAGTAGTATAACTACCTTAACTATCTTTATTTATTATTAAATATCTATTTATTTATTTTTCCTTTTCCTATTCTTCATTTCTCCATTCCCCCATCCTAGTTTCTCTTTCCTTTTGAACAGTTTCTTCCTATTCACAATAGCAATTGTACATTTTGGATCTTGTTTACTCTTTCTGTTTCTTACTCTAGGGAGACAATGTGACATTTATACATGTGATTCTGATTTATTTCACTTACGAATATTGTCTCAAGTTGCATCCATTTACCTATAAAAATCTCAAGTTTATCCTTCTTTATAAATGAGTAGTACCCCTTTGTGTAAAAAGACCACATCTTTTTATCCATTCCCCAGTTGATGGGCATTTGGGTTGTTTCCAAGATCTGGCTATTACAAGTTATGCTGCTATAAACATGGGTGCATATATATCACCATAGTATGATGTTTTTAATTCTTCTGGGAAGATACCCAGAAGGGGAATAGCTGGGTCAAATGGGACCTCTAATCCTAGTTTTTTGAGGAATCTCCACACTGATTTTCACAGTGGTTGCACCAGTCTACACTCCATCGACAGTGGAGGAGAGTTCCTTTTTTCCCCCACAGCCCCTCCAGCATTTGTTATTGGTTGATTTCTTAATGATGGCCATTCCTTCTGAAGTGGGATGGACTTGATATGAGCTTTTTAAAGGTACCCTGTGTCTCTTTATGTTCCAAGACACTTCCATTTCTTTCTGAGGGAAGTGTTCTCTGCCATGAAAGGATGTACATATGGCGCTTCAAGATGGTGAACATCAGGCAAAATGGACTCCAGTTCATGCTCTTAAATCAGCAGACCCTGATTTCATAAGTCCATGAGTTTAAAATTTAAATAATGAAATAATATTGGTAAAATTTAAAGAATTTTTTTGTAATTTTATAAAATCTAGATTATTTGGATGGTAAAAAAAAATAGCACACAGAAACCACACTAAACAGCTAGTAACCAACTACAGCATTCACACTACATTTGTGAGTCTCAAAATACTCTATGTCCTAGCATTATAGAGCAGATCCAGTTCTCTCAAGATTCCCTCACTTTTCCTGTGCTTACAGGCAGTAGAATGATTTTCCTATTTTCAAAGTCTTCAGAAAGAAATGGCCCACAGCTACGACTTACAGTGACAACTTTTTGAAAGTGGTATTCTTTTCCCTGTAATATTTATATCTAAAGATACAGCATTCTGTGCTCTACCTTTAGACAGGGACTTTGGTGCTTATGTCCTGTGTGTAACAGTCACTGCCAAGTGGACAGAACACTTCTGATCCATCTTATCTTTACCCAGGATCAGAGGAGTGAATCCCTCTCTCCACCCTTTCCTCTTGTTCCCAATGGAAAAAATGCTACTAGGGCTGCTGCCCCAGAGGGGTGGCCTGTGGTTTTCAGGTGTGGCTGGCCTGTCCCATCATCTTGCCCTCTGCTCAGCAATTTCTCTCAGGTTCTGTGACAAGCAGACACAAAGGGAATGACCTTCGGGACCAGGCAAACGAGCCCTTGTTCCAGCAGCAGTGTCACCCGTTACCACACGAGTAAGGTACATTGACCCTTTTTTGGGTGGGGTCATCACCTGCAAGGTAGCAGAAAACCTTGAAGTATTAGGTTTCTCATTTGTAAATATGAAAATAATAATTCCTCGCCTGATATACTGTAAGGAATAAAGGTTTGATATCAAATTGCTGTGTAAACAGCAAAGCTCTATATGAATACATGCCCCCTGTGAATGGTTTCTGTCATTCATAAAAAAATGGGCTCAAGGGAGAGTATTTCTAATGGTACATTACATTCTAACATCTCTAGCCTAGACCCAGCTTTTAAGGCTCAGATCCTTAATTCAATTCCTGAATTGGCTGTTTACCTAGAACTCGTAAGGTAGCTTTATAAACACTCAACCAAGCCACACAGATTCAAACAGAACATATCAGTAAACAAACTCACAACTTCGTGGGGTTTTTTATTCTTTTATTTTTTTAGTTCAAACCTTTCCTTCTGGTTCTGACCAGTGTCCCCTATGTTGGGAAAGTGGCATAGCATAGACCTGGCACTGACTCAAATGAGACACCAGGAAATCATCCTGGCCTCTTCCCTTTTGCAACTCTGTCTCCCTGGAGACACTCATCACTTTAAAACATGAATCTTGGGCTAGGGATTTAGCTCAGCAGCATAAGCGCCTGCCTGGCAAGCGTGAGGTCGTGAGTTCGATGCCAATAGATAAATATATAAATAAATGAATATAAAATATAAATCTTACCATGCCGCTCATCTTACAGAGTGTGGTATCCTGCTCCCAGTGATGTCGAGTCCCACTCCTTAGCATCCCTGAGGAAGACCACGTCTACTCTAGCGCCATCTCTTTCTGCCGCCTCTCCTCATTTGTGTCCCTGCGTGGTCTCCTCTGTGCAGTCACCCTGCCTTCGGGTTCCGTGGGAGCCCCAGGTGCCCTTCTCACTTGCTTGGGGATAAGGAAGCCTTGGTAACCCACATTTCTTTAGTTGTTAGCTTCACCCTTACCTTCGCATAGGCAATTTCTCTAATTCCCTTGCCCCTGTTTTACACGGATTTGTTATTCCCACACGTGCTCAGTGGCCTGCAGTCCCCCTCTGCGGCATGTTAGAGGTAATTAGTCCATTAGGAGGTCATTTGTTTAATGGTACACTTGGTCTTGGTAGGCAAAGAAGTATTTATCTCAGAACGGCTGTAACTCAACCATCCTTGGCTTATATGACTTTATGCATTTATAAAGGGAAGGAAAGGTTGCACATTCTGCCAAATATTATTAAAAATATGCAGCTCAAACACAGAACCAACAACAAAGAAATAACCATGTTTCTCAGGGCTTTTTCCTTTTTAAGTGTAAGTGTTTACAATAAAGATGTATCACCCTTCTTTCTAACAGGTTTTAAAACCCCTTTACGTAGCATGTGAACAAGTTCCTGATTTTTTTACTAATCTGCTCACAATAGGTGCTTATGAATAATAATAGTATAATTACAATACAACCCTTCAAAAATAAGTTTTAAAAGTATAATGATACTTCCAAGGCAATGTGCAGCATTGATGGCTCAGGAATAATAGCACACAAAAACTTCAGAAGATATTATCAAAAAAAAAACGTGTTTCATAGTTAAGGTAACACTAGCTGTAGTAATAACCACTCTCCCCAAGAAAAAATACACCATGTTTCAAACATGTCAGAAGTTATTTGTAGTCTGCATAAAATCCAAGTTACTTTTCTCTGAGTAGCAAGGGATTTCGCCTAAGCAACAGTTCAGGATTTAAGGGTTTTTCCTTTCTCCGTGGCTCAGACATACACATTTTAAAGCCACTGGGCCTTGCTGTTCCACGTTTGTGGGAAAAGAAAAGGGGCTGAGTGTGGCCCATCAGAGTTCCGTAAGCCAAGCCTGACATGGAGACTCTCGATTACGTTCTCTTTCTGAAACACAGTACCCAACACCAACTGCAGCTTAAAGGGGAAGGTTTCCCTAGACTTACATCACACTCCACAGCCCACCAGCTCCAAGGCAGGTCAGCACAGCAGAGGAGCGCTGCTCATGGCACAGCAGACAGGAAGCAGGAAGTGTGGGGAGGAGCGAGACAGGGCGAGAACCCCTTCCCCTCACACTCACAGTGACCAGCCTCTCCCAGCCAGATCCTGCCTCCTGAGAGTCAGCTGTAAACCCCCATAATCCAAACCTCTTCCAAAAGCCCCAGCTGTGGGCACATCAGGCTTAGAGGGGACAGCCAGACATAAATGTGACAGAGTTTGTCACTTTTGCACACCTCAATGGATGGCTCTCCAATATGTGCTCACACCTGAGTGCCAGAGAGCTGGAGACTGTGGCTGAATCCTAAGATTAAGAGCTGCGCAGTTTAGCAAACAGCTCCCCAGGCTCCCCCAGCCACAACTCTTCCAATAAGACTTCTCACTCATTTGCTGTCTTACCCACTTCAACTTACTCTTCCTCAAAGGTCACTCTAAAAAAGTCGACAACTTTGACCAGTAACAGAACATTTAAAGTATAACAACATAATTACTATGTACAGCATACAATCTCAACATTCTAATACTCGTATAGCAATTTTCTCCTTAGCAATAATTTCATGCAAATGAACTCGGATCTTCCCCCATTGTTAACTTCCCACTTATAATTCTTCCTTTGTAAAACATAGCTAAGGGAAATAATCTTCCTAGGTGTATTTATAAAGAAGTGTAAAAACAAAGTTAGTAAGAGAATGGTTTTAGCTCAGGAGCTATTCATTTCATAACAATTGTATAAAGAGTCTTAAACAACACAACTTAATTTATGCACATGTTAAATCTGAGTATAAAATTAGCATTCAGTGAGTGTCAGCTGCATTTATCTGTATGGTGATATTCATTTGCATGAATCAAGAATTGTTCTCCATTATTAATGAAAGAAAACAGTAAAATAATAAAAGAAGATAAAGAGACTAGTGAGTCTGTCAGGGTAAGTATAATGGGGGAAACACGGCTATTCCAGAAAGTCTTCATGTGGCCACCTCACTGTTCACGCAGCTCTGATTGTACCAGAACATGAAAACGTCCTTTGAGGAAACCGCCAAGCAAACGTTTTTACCCTCATCCATCTCCTTGGACTTTTCCATGTGGGCTGCTTGAATTCCGAAAACCTTTGCAAGGACTTGAAATATTTGGAAACTCTGGAAAGTAGTGTCTTAATCATAATGCATGGGGGTAATAGTGTGCTCTCCTGTGTGTGCCAGAATTAGATTACAATCTGAAAGTCTCACCACACTCAGAATAGCAAGTAGGAGAATGTACGACTGGGAACTAGCATCCTGCCTGTGATAGATACCTACAGAGTTTCAGACCCAAAAACTCCAATGAGAAGAACAAGCCAGGACAACTGAGTCAACCTGAAACGTCAAAGGTGCCATGGAGAAAGATGAAGAACACGGATCCTATGTAGACGGTGAAAACAGGCTCAGACACCAGCGGTGCTTTTGAGCAAGCATCATGTGGAGAGAAGGTGCCGGAAAGAATAAAGACCTAAGGACTGGGGATTTAGTTCTGCAGCATGAGTGCCTGCCTGGCAAGCTAAGGTTGTCAGTTTGAACCCCAGTAAAAAAAAAAAGATGTGTGTGTTCTGTTCCATTCTGGCCCCACAAAGGTAACTTTACTTGGAGTGACTCTGAACTCATCCAATGGTCTTATAATTTAGCTTCGCAAGTAGCTCTGCCTGTCAGTGCATACTTTTCGTTGTGCATTGACAATCCAGTGCTAGGTGCTTGCTTAACAAAACTCTGCTCCTGAGAAAGGGGTCTCCCCTCAGTGTCCAACAACAATAGCTTTCTGATCCAAAAGATCAAGAGAGAAGACTCTGGACTGTAACAGCTGCAACACCATGCAGGCTCATAATCACCTAGACAGCTTTCAGTCCCATAGTCAATGTCACTTCATTACTGCTGGCTTTTCATTCCAGTGACAATAGTGCACTCCAGTGAGTGAGCTCCCAAGTACACACACACACATACACACACACACACAATAATACCCGGGTGGAGTTGGATCTATACCCCTGGCTTGATGAAGTAGCTCCAGGTTAAACTTCTAAGATTTATTTTTTTATTTTCCCCTGAGCCCCTTTGATTAGTCCCGTATTATGGCCTCACTTACGTTGCCTATTTGAATGTCAGGAAATGTGTCCTTCTTTAAACACATAGTAACTTGGGAGAACTTCAAATAGGATTAAAGTTTCCGATTGGAGAGTAATGTCTCATGGGTCTGTCCAGTTTTTCCATTTCCGGTGGCTGCGTCATTTCCCCGTCTTTTCAGCTGGCTGTCACTGCACACTGTGACAGTCCCCCTCAGAAGGTAAGCCAGGAACACTGAACCAAGCCTGGCTGAAGGGGGACCTAGAACCCACAGAGCCTGCAGTGGGCATTGGGTCTCTGCTCTCTCAACCGTAGAAAAGTAAAAGGTGCTGTAGAACAGAAGGCAAATTTGGTATCAAGACTCGCTATTATTTGATTACAAAAAAAGAAAGTGCTAATTAAACTATAGCACACAATTGGTTGCATGATACATCTCTACTTTGGGGAGTTAAAATGGGAGCAAAAATGTACAAAGTAGAATCAATGACCTACGGTAATGATTTATTCCTCCCTACTGAACCCCAGCCTTACCACAGCTGGCATCCAGCCCAAATAACCATTTGTTTACTGGATATGGCACAGGAAAGGACTTCCACAGGCCAAAATGAGTCATTGGTCCCACCCGGTGTACCTGATTTAGCTGCTCCAAATTACGTAAATGTCCACCCACTGATGCTTTTAATCTGAATTCTTTATGTTCTCTAGAATCAACCTATTTGCTAAAGCTTCTTTTAAACCCAGTCCATTTCATGGGGAAAGTTTTGGGAGTACTGAACATGTCCAGCCTCCTGTTGGGGTGATAGTCCACGCCAATAGGTGAATGCATGTACCAAAAATTGCTCCTCTGTACACTTAAAATCCCTCTGTACACTCAAAATCCTTCTAAATGCAGTTCATTGCCTGTCAATCGTAACTTTAAAGTTGCTTGTAAAAAATAATAATAGTAATGTCTAGAAATAGGCAAAAGCTGCAGCCAATGTTACCATCCGGTGATCTTGCTTAGAGGCTGAGGATCCAGTGTAGAAAACAATTACACAAATCCGTAACTGCAATAAGAGGCTTGAGGGAGCACTGTAGAGCCAGCTGCTGGATGCGAGCAACTGCAGGGACTGGCTTTTTTGGACTATGTGTTTGTCTATGGCCCTGCAGATCAAACCCAGGGCCTCAGGCACGCCAGGCATGCACTCTACCACTGAGCAATGTTGCAGCCCTAGATTGAACTTCTAAGAAAACGCACGAAAGAATTGATGTTTCCAATATGTTTTGAAGTAAGATGACAATAGAAGCATATTGCAAAGCAGAAAAAAATGAAGAACGAGCCCTTGAAACGTCAGTGATTTTTGAGCTTTGTAGTGTTATTTTTTTAAACATTTACCCAAATATGCACCACTATAGTTTATTCTTACAGGGGATGTTCAGTGACACGTGTTCTATATTCCTTTTGCTCTTTCTAGGTTTTATTGTTAAGTGTCACTTTGTAGATAATATACACATGGTAGAGAACTATGCAATAAATGAACAAAATTCAACAGAAAATTATAATTATGTAGTGAAATTCCAGGGAAAAATTGAGTAAACACATTTGAATCTACTTTGAAAAACTACCTGATGTTACCTGTAGAGATGACTTGATGACTGCCGATCTGGTAAAGATCCTTGGGAAACTGCTTTTGAACTGGGTCTTGGGTCCCTAAAAATGTCTTACGTTATTATAATAACTCAGTTCTTTAAATAGCTGAAGGCATGTGGTCTTTATATATAAACCTGGCAACTAGCAATACTATAGTATGAATTTAGTCCCCTTGCTATATTTGACATGTAACTGTGTGAGTGTCCTATATCTGTGCAGTCTGAGGACTAGTGAGCTCTAGCTTCTGTTTACCTGGTTAAACACAGCTGAGCATAAATACAGCTCAACTCCCAGAGGACCACAAGTGGGAAAACAGAAAATCCCAGAAGTTTGTTCTGTCTCAGTAACAAAGTGTTATATGCAGACGTCAGCAGTCTGTACCCTCTGAGCCGCTAGAGCAAAATCTTTCCTGTTCCTGGCAGTTTCTGGCAGTCACCAGCAGCTCCCGACATTCCTTGGCTTCCGTGTGCAGCCCTGCAGCCTCTGCCTGCACCTTCCTGCACTCTTCAGCCCCGTGTATGTGTCAGTGTCTTCACACACTCTTTTCCTAAGGCCACAAATCATTAGTCTACCTTAATTATGACCTCATTTCAACCAATCACATCGCAAAGACTCCTTCTAAGAAAGATCACATTCTGAGCCTCCAGTTAAGCATCAGTTTTAGACAAATACTATTCAGCTCAGTAAAGCCTATCTCTGTCACTCCAAAATTCACACCACCCCACACTCAAAACACACTCACACCTGCTTAACACATTCAAAATTCTTCCATCAAGCATTAACCAGAAATCTGTATGTCATCTAAATGCAAGAATGAAAAGTTCCAAATCTGGTCATCTGACTCAGGTATGGACGACTCTGGGTGTAATTCTTCCTGTGGTGAAATTCCTCACCATCTACAAACCTGCAAAACCTGGGAAATAAGCTGTCTGCTGCCAAAACACAATGATGGGACAGACACAGAGTGGATATTTCCATTCCAAAATACTGAAAATGGATGGAATAAAGCAGTTATAGCTCTCAAGCAAGTTCAAATCCCAGCATTCTGAAGATTTCATGTTATGAGAACAACTCTCCTTGGTCAGTGCTCTGTCCTCTGGGCTGTAGAGAGAAGCACAATCCTTTTGGTAATTCATTTGGAAATCATATTTTTTTCAATCATTGGTAAACATTACCAAATAGACACATAATCAATAATCTGAAAAAATACTTCATTTGCCTAAAATTAAATATCTAATTCATCTGACAGACTCTAGATCAATATAATGTAACTTATATCTCTATAAAAATGTTTCTACTTTAAAAATATAAAAGAAAACTACAGATTATCAAGAAATCAACCAATAACAAAATATTGGGGAACTGTGAGGAAAAATGAACACTTCTCCACTATTAGTGGGAGTGTAGACTGGTGCAAGCACTGAAACCAGGATGGAGATGTCTCAAAAAACTAGAATTGGAGGTTGCATTTGACCCAGATATTCCCCTTCCAGGTATCTTTCCGAAAAGAATTGAAAACATCATACCACAGCAATATATGTGCACCATGGCTATAGCAGCACAATTGTAATAGCTAAATCTTGGAAACAATGTAAATGCCCATCAACTGATGAATGGATAAAAACAAATCTCTGTTACTTCATCAAAAAGAACAGTTTGTGTTTTCATTGTTTGAGCACTTTTTTCATACTTATGTGTTATAATCTGAACAACTACTTTGAAGATAACAATACACGGAGAAGAGATTGCAAGATGGCCAACTGAGTGGCGGCACTGTAAGAGAGCCTCTCTGAGGAAAGAATAAATAAAAACAACTCAGACGCTGGAATCTCGCAACATGGAGAAAGCCAGACAAAAGGAGAGGAATTCTCATGACCCAGGAAGAAACTGAGGAAAAAGAAAAAGAAAAAAGAAAGAAGAAAAAGAAGCATGGACAGAGGGCTGGAGCTGGACGAGCCCTGATCCCTGTACCAGCCTGTCTTAAAGTCAGGTGACTCAGGATCGAGCTGAGATGGCGGCCCTGCCGAGAGCGGGGGGGGGGGGGGGGGGGGGGGGGGGGGGGGGGGGGGGGGGGGGGGGGGGGGGGGGGGGGGGGGGGGGGGGGGGGGGTTGGTGAGCTCCAGACCCTCCACGGGAGGGCATAGGGGAGGAGCCAGCTCTCAGCCTGCAACTCACAGATTCACAGTGGACTGGGGGGCGGTACTTCCCTAGCAAGAGTGCTGCAGAAAAACTGTAAGCAAAACGAAAGGCCCAGAGACCTCCACCATCCACCTGTCTGAAGGGGGCCAAAAACGTGACAAGAGAGAGAAAAAGCAAAAGGTCTCCAACTGTGGAACCGGGGAAAGTGAGTCCAACAGAGGTAAATGCAGAGGAGGTTGAGAGCAGCAAACCTGTAATGTCAGAGACAGCCTCATCAGAAATAAAGAAATACATCCATGACCTCATCGTCAAATTTAAATCTGAAATTCTAG
>PVLA01010529.1:11591-62576 GCA_004027455.1 Hydrochoerus hydrochaeris
CCTCAAGTAGACACAAATGAAAGAATAGAGGAACCCAGAGAAAGGAGAGAAGCCTTTGATGAAGAATATAAACAAAATCTAGAATATATGAAACAGATCCAAAGAGAATATCAGGAAATTAAAAACTCCATTGAAACCTGGCAAAACCTTTTAACAGAAACTAAAGACAAACTTTCAAAACTTGAAGATAGATTTGCAACATATGATCATGAAAGGAAGGATCTCTTAAAAATAACAAGGAACCAGGAAGCAATGATACAAAGGCTAGAAGATGACAAGAGGATTTATAACCTAAGAATAAAATATGTGAATGAAGATGCAGAGACAAATACAAATGAAATAAAAAGTCTGTTCACAGAAATAATTAAGGAAAACTTCCCAAACATAGGTAACGGAAGTGAAGTTCAGATAAATGAGGCATATAGAACTCCAGCCAGGTACAACCCAAACAGATCTACACCCAGACATATAATAATCAGGATCCCAGAAATCCATCACAAGAACAGAATATTAAAAGCGGTCAGAGAAAAGAAACAGATTACCTATAAAGGAAAACTCATCAAAATCACAGCAGACTTCTCGATGCAAACCATCAAATCAAGAAGAGCTTGGAGTGAAATATTCCAAGCCCTGAAAGAAAATAACCTCCAACCCAAAATGATGTACCCTGCAAAACTGTCTCTCAAAATTAATAGAGAGACAAGATACTCCCACGACAAAGAGGAACTGGGGGAGTTTGTGACCACCAATCCAACCCTGCAAAGAATACTGAAGGACATTCTAGAGAGAGAGAAGAAAATCACCAGGGTTCCAGGAACAATGGCAGAAAGGCCTCAAAGAAAAGGGCAGACAGTGGAATCAAGGAGAAAAGTAAACAAATAACAACAGAAAAATAGCATGGCAGAGATAAAACAGAGAAAATTGGTTATATCACTGTTTTATCTTGACTGATTTTATTTGAATCTGGTATACTTGAGAGTGTCGAGTCTGAGAGTAGGGGCAACTACTCTGAAGATGACAGGATTCAATAGGATACCCATTCTGGTTTGATTGTTAACTGCCTTTGAAGTCCTACAATGTCTCCAATGTTTAGATTTTATTAATAGTGTAAAGCAATGCTAAGTTTATATTATATTTGACGATATAGACAATTTTATTGAAAATAACAAGAGACATCATAGTGACTACCGTAGATCACCTAGTGTTGTGTTTTTGTATGTTCTTTTCCTTTTGTGTTTCTCTAGGAATTTGTATTGCTGACTTGTTTTGATTTGTTTCTCCCTCTAATACAGAAAGGCTAGGTATATGTGTAGAGGCTTATACATGTGTAGAACTTCTAAGTAGTTTATGAGAATGGATTATAGTTATTATAAAGATTAAAAAAAGGAAAAGAGAGTATTCTAAAGGATATAACTGCATGTATGTTTGAGTGTGTGGAATTAATAACCATGTTGCTAAAGTTTTATTTGGATGGATGAGTAAAACTGACTGCAGTCTCACTGTTTAGATGTCCACTTTGTGGACTTTACTTTTGTAACTTGAACAACTGCATCTAAGAGGAAAGTATGTAATTATCAACTAGTGACTTTTTACTGGTTACTATTTTTGGGTTTTTTTTCTGTTTTGTTTTGTTTTGTTTTTGAGATTTTGTATTGTTTCTACCCTCTTTCTGTTTCAAAATTTTTTCTCAAAAAAAAATTTTAAAAAAATAAAGCAAAAGGAGGAAAAGAAAATGCTCTAAAATAGATAACTGTATGTATACTTAAGTGTGTAGGATTGATAACCATTTTACTAAGTTTTTGTTGGATCGGTGAACAGAACAGTTTGCAGCCTCACTGTTTGAATGTCCACTTTGTATGCTTTAATTTTGTAATTTGAACAACTATATCCAAGAAGATAATATGTAATGTGTCAAATAGTGATTTCTTACTGTTCATTTTTTTTTGAAATTCTGTATTGTTTCTACTCTTTTTCTGTTTTGCTTCCCCCCTCTTTAAATAAAATAAAATAAAAATAAAAAGATAACAATACGCAATATATTAACCAGTGTTAATCTCTTATTTTGTTTTGAAACTGTGTCATTTTTATTCTTTTTTTGTTTTTAAAATAAAAAGTAGAGAATGATGCATATTTTTTTTAAAAATCTTTAAGAAAAAAGTTTTACATTGTTTTTCTTAGAATATATGTAATTCTTAATCTGCCTTTATATCTGCAAATGGTTAGTCTTTAAAAACAAATATGTCAATGCTTCCTACTACTTAAGCTTGGATGAGGAAGTATTTTCCCTGTCCCTATAGGCTGATTAGCTGAGGTGTAGACTTTCTTTCCACTCTGCTACGTTCTGTAAAGCCATCACTAGCTAGTTTGTGATCATTACTACTGCCCGACCGTGGTACTGGTTGGATGAATGTCAAGCCAGTCACTTTGTGTTTCAGTGTGACTGGCCCAAGAGATGAACATTCAGCCAAATGTTATGCTGTGTTTCTCCTCGGGCCTTTCTGGATAAGATTTACCTTTGTGGACTAAGTAAAACAGTGTAAAAGTAGGTGGGTTTTACTTAATCGGCTGAAGGCCTGAAGAGAAGAAAATGTTGACCGTCTCCTGAGTATAAGAGAATTCTTCCTGCCTGACTGCCTTCAAATTGGGGCATCAACTGGTAGGTAATCTCCAGCCTACAAAGGACAAGAGATGGTGGCTAAATGCACTCTCCTCTGGTCAAGGAAGTGTTCCGTGTGTACACAAGCCCTCAGTGCCTGTAACCTGAACGTTCGTGTATGCAATATTCTCTTCTCTTCTCTTCTCTTCTCTTCTCTTCTTCTTCTTCTTCCTCTCTTTCTCTCTCTCTCTCCTCTCTCTCTCTCTCTCTCTCTCTCTCTCTCTCTCTCTCTCTCTCTCTCTCTCTGTTTCTGCTTTCTCATTCTTACTCCCTACAATCTCAAATAAACACCCAGAACACAAATTCTTACCCTGGGATGTTTTTGGTGACGCTCAAACTATAACAAAATGAGAGAGATTTAAATGATTTGCCATAAGTATTGTGGTGATATCAGTAGAAATGGTCAACAAGTACCTGCAAAAATGTTCTCCTCCATTAAACACTCTGTGGATAAACTACGGGCTTGCACCAATTACAAAATATTTACTCAAAAGACAAAGCTAACTTTTGATAATGGCAGTGACCTTGCCTATTCTCATGTACCCTTGCACAGATCTGTGGTAATCTTAAAAGACAAAACCCTAAATTTATAGTGAAAAAGAAAAACACCCAGGACAAAATGTCATCATCGGTGTTTCTACCAAATGCATATGGAAGAATTAACCAGCAATGAATCCTTTGCAATTTCTTCCTACCTCCACCACTCCCAAAAGAAGAAATGAAGGAAATTCTTCTCAATTTTCTTTTTGAGGCCTGATATTAAAAACAGAAAGGTGTTACAAGGTATGAAAATTATAAACTAACATCCTCCATGAATATAGATACAAAAGTCTCTAACAAAATACTATCAACCCAAATTCTATAATTCGGCCAGGGGTTTAGCTCAGTGGTGTAAGCACCTGCCTGGCGCGAGGTGGTGAGTTCGATCCCCGGTGCCAAACAAACAAACAAACAAACAAAAAATTCTGCAATTCATAAAAAGGATTTTACTTGACCAAAGATTCACACAAGGAATGTGAAATACATTCAGTACATGAAAACCAATCTCCACAGTCCATGATAATAGTAGAATAAATTATCATCTCAGAAAAAGCATTTGCCAAGATCCAAAACCCCTTCATGTTTTAAAAGAAATCTAGGTGTAGATGACAAGTTCTTCACTGTGATTGAGAAAGCGCAGCATCTTATTCTCAGCTGACGGTAAAGGCTTCTCGGTAGCTGCTTGAATGCACGGCTTCAAAGCTGCCTTCACAACCTTGAAAGTTCTTCTTACAACCTATCCATTAACAGATGAGTAATTCTTTAGATAAACATCCTTTGCCTCTGAAATACATACAAGTAAAGTAGTTTCAGTCCTTACGTCTTTCATTCTTGAGCTCTCAAAAGAAGTGTGGGAGATTCTTGCTTCTCTAATAATAACTGCTTTAATCAAGAAGAAAAAAAACTCCCAATAGGGAGACTCCTGAAGGTCCAATATTGTCATTTTCACTAACACTATTCAAAGAAACATCCCAAACATCAACACAGGGCTTGATACCACATAGATACCTCTTTGGAGAAAATAATCATCTTCAGTAGTCTTTCCAGATATGTATGTAAAAGAATTGCAAAGTAAACTACTCTTCCGCTACTCACTTGGCATTAATTCTGAAACACATCTTCAGAAAAAAAGAGGTTTTCTAACAAAATCATGAATGGACTATGTAAGTATTTTGGACATGGTATCTCTCTATGTAAGATGGATTTCCAGTATATTAGGAAACAATATAAATGTATACATTAAGGAAAGCTGAGTAAAATACAGCACTGTATATCTAGATTTTCAATCAGAACAAAGCAGTCTTATCTCTCAGCAAGAAGTATGTGAGATGAATTTCTCACTTAACTAATTATTTACACTTCATTCACCAGAGCTGAAAGGCAGCTTTGCCTCCTTGGTGCTCCAGGGCCAGACTATGTAATAATAATTCACGTTTATAAAGGACTTCATGATATTAATTCTTTAACCCACACTATATTGCTGCCTGATAACTCAGAATTATTGCATGTGCTTTTTAGCTGCAGAAACTGTTCCAAATCAATTAAGAGCCATCCTAAAAGCAGAGTTCCTGGCCTGAAAACTGGAGCTCAGTTCATTTTTGCCCTGCTTCTCCAGCCCTTTGGACGCTGCAACGGGTTAATTAACCTCTCTTGCTTTGAATTTGTCCATAAAATGGTGATAAAAAGACTAACCTTACAGTATATTGTGCAAATTAATTGATTTTTTGGAAAGCACTTTCAGATCTGTGGAAAGAAAGTATAAAATGTAAATATCTCCATTGATTCCCAATGATAAAGGATCATTTTTCACATCGTTCATCAACAGGACTCATGACACAGATATTGAATAAGATATAAAACAGTGAAAAATTCTTTCTATCACTCAAAGAGTACTTAAAACTCTCACCTCCATTCAGCCAGCCATGACTCATTCATTGAGAGAGAAGCAATGATTCATTCATTGCTTCAAGAACACAGATAACGGTTTCTGGAACAGTGAGAACACTGGATATTCCTGATGATGTGGTCCCTCATGCACAGCTGCATTTTAAAATATGTGTCCAATATCCCAACCTGCAGTTGCACTTGTATGCTGCTTGGCATATAAGGTTTCCAAGAAAATTACACCATTCATATCATTTATATTTTATAATTTTCTAACCAGAATGGTACAGAAATTTCTGGACTCATAATAATATTATTATTATAAACAAATCAACCCATAAATAAACATTATATTATTTCAATGAAAATGAGAAGAATTTTATCCCTGCTTTAAATGAGTTTTTCTATAGAACAGCTCTATGAAGTATGTTGGATCTTATTAAAAGGCAAAAAATACAACTAAGTTATTTCATCTTAAAACTACAAGTAAATAATTAAAGGACTTTTATTTCCAACATGAACCCAAGGTTGAAGCTCCAAAGTTATATAAACCTAGAATTATATGGTGATAAAATGTGGGTGCTTAGTGCAAGAAATGAAACACTAAACCTTCACATGTGTCTAAAGGATGGTTTGTAGCCATCGTCAATCAAAACTCAGTGCCCATTGATTTTTCTCCTGGAACGGGGGCCTAGTTCTCTCCAGGCCTCCCCGATGTGGAGCTCTTTGCTCATTTCCTCTCTGCAGAAGTGGACACGGAGCAATCCTTTGAATGGCACAAATGCTATTTAGACCCAGTCAGACCTCGGTCCTGGTTTTAAAAGGAAGTGACTGTGCAAATAGATGTACTGACATCTCTTAACCAGCCCCAAAATCCCAGCCCACCTTTTGTACAGAAAAAAAAAAAAGAAAGAAATTCTAAAATCAAGCAGGGTATCTCTCTACCATCAAAATTGCATTTAAAAATTTCTCATTGTAAAAATGCCTGTGTGTAACATACATATATCATACATGTGTTTATGTGCCTATGTACACATACATGACAGCCCTGTACCATAGCATAAATCCTTTAATCCCTCTTCATGCAATTATGAATTTTATTGCTGCTCTTATTTTATGCAGACAAAACCACTTTTTCAGTTAGGCTTTCATCAAGGGCTAAACATCCTTTATGTGTACCTTTGGCATAAATTTGAAGAAAAAGGATTTTCCTATGTAGTCAAAGAGATTAGCCAAAAAGCACATCAGGAAGATACAGATTTCATTAAAATTTTAAAATTACATAAAATTAATACCTATAAAATGTAAGCAATCATTTGAAATATCTGTTTGACTTACAAAAACTCAAATTAGGATGGTTATTGTCAAAATAAAAAGTGTGAAATACCAAGTACTGTTAAGGATTTGGAGAAGCTGCAACTCTAATGCATTGCTGGTAGAAACCTAAAATATTGTGGCCTCTGTAAAAGAAAAAACAAAAAATTGTCAGTTCCTCAAAAAGCTAAATGTAGAATCACTATATGACCAACAACCCCACTCTTAGGTGTATACACACAAGAACTGAAAACAGAGGCTCAAATAGAGACTTATATGCCCATGGTCATAGCATTACTATTCCTAAGCTTTAAAAAGCTCCCATAGGCGTCCCAGTATCCATCTAAAACAATGAATGCATAAAATGGCATATTTGCTCAATGGAACATTTATTCAATCATTAAAATAATGAAACTCTGATACATGGATGGCCTCTGAGAACATCTTAAGTGAAATATTCTTATGCTAAATAAAATTTTTAAAACACATAAAAATTTTACGATTCTACTTATATGAGCATCTAAGTCTTAGCTTGTTTTAGTATCTGCTACTATCACAGCATACCTTAGGCTGGGTAACATAAATAATGGAAATGTATCTCTCATGGCTCTAGATACAGAGAATTCCAAGATTACAGACCCAGCTGTTTCAATGCATGGTAAAGATTTGGTCTCTGCTTTACAGATGGCCTGTTCGTGTCCCATCCTCACATGTTGGAAAGGCAGAAGGAGAATTCCTTCCCCTGATCACTTTACACAAACAGTCCTCCCCTTCCCTGTGTCTGTATGGGATGTACAGGCCCTGTGAGTGTACATCTATACACACAGATTGCATGAGGGGTGGCTGAAAACTATGGAGAATTCTTCATTTAAAAAAAAAAATATTGCAGTCAAAGACACAGTGACGTTAGTGCCCGTCAAAATCCCTCCCTCGCTTTAAACCCCTTGTCACTTACCCCATCGTGCTTGCTCCTTCCTGGACTGTGTTTCCTGGACCAGGTCACCAAGTTCTGGAAGTCTTCTTTCATGTTCTTAGCTAACTTGATGTCCTGAATTAATTCAAAACATTTCTCTCTCAATGTCTTTAGACTTCAGGGAAAAGCCGGGGGTTGACCAGTGCCAGATCTAGTGAAGACCAATGAGGACACAGCATCATGTTTTCATCAACCTGCCTTTCTGTTAGACAATACTCTGCGACACATTCATCACATATTTTAATGATGCCTCCTACAGGCACTCATAAAACAGGTCATTGCACAAAATTGTTTCGGAAAATTTGGCAAGAACAATGGGATAAGTATGTTTGAATAGTTGAGGGGCAAGAGGGCTGATGGCAATGGGTTTTTTTACTGTAATAATTTTTCATTTACGCATTCACCATATTTTTGATTACCCCTTGCATACGTAGCTATGCACGTACATGTTTACATATCTCATTCGACCTGATCACTTCCTAAATCCCCACCTTTCGATGTCAATAGCCAGGAGACACCAAGAAGAGGCAAATCCAGACAGATGGGCAGTCGGAAGGGTGTGATCAGGGGCTGAGAGGATGAGGTGCGGTTTGATGGGCCCCCCTGTTTGGGAAGATAAAAAAGACCCTAATACTGAACTGCACAAGTGAAAATGGTCAAAGAGATACGCTTTCTAGTGTGTGTGTTTTAATCACGAAGACTCGGGATACTTCCAGCAGACGTTTTCAGGATTATTTAGTGCCACTTGACCCCCTGTGTTTTCACAGCAACTGAAAGTCTTTAATCTGTTCCTGGTAAGTGTGTGTATTGTGTATGTGCATGTGCACATAAAATCCAATTTCTGAACATGGAAAAAATGCGCACACAGTGTTTGATTTTACTAGACGTGGAAATAAACATCAAATTTACCTTTTCAATTTTGCTGAAGTTCACAGTAAAATATCCTTCTTGAGGGTTTATTAAACTCTAATCATTTTCTTGAAAGATTAGCAGCAATTATCATTAAGGTTTAAGCATTAACTGTGACTACCGCCATAAATCTTATTAAAATAACTGAAACATACTTTTTCCGCATGTGGCAACCTGTCTGTGAATCGCTACCATCTGTAAGTGCTGATTGCCTGACGCACACAGATGGGAGAGAAGCAACTATAAAGCTATACCATTCTTTAATCATCAGTTGGTACCAAACAAACTGAAATCCGAGTCAGACTATTTGCATTTGAAAGATTATGCGATCGATGTAATTAACAAATACTTGTCAGGTTTTTGATATAAAACTAGTTACAGGTACCTGATTAAAAATAACACTTGAACTGCACAGGCCTTCTTTCTAATCTCCGGCAGCCTATAAAACGTCATATGTTAACAATACAGGAGCAGGTTTCGGGTTTTTATAGCACTCAGTTCCTCTACAGATTTAAAATGACAGAAAAAGGGAAGAAAATAATTTATTCTCTCTGGCTTACAGCAAGAATCTTGGAGGCTCTGGGTCCATAACCTCCGGGCTGCACTAAACTCCCGAGTTTAAATCAGTCACAGAGGTGAGGGGCCGCGTGCCTAGGTCTGCCTCCCACGCGAGGAAAGGGCAGACTGTGTTATTTGCAAAGCCCACGCCATGAAACAGGAAAGAGGCAGGACGAACACGCACGAGGCTGACATCTTCCTAGGTGCCGACAGATTCTGGGGAACAGATCCACTTCCAGGGCGTTAGAAGTCAGGGCGACTGGAGGCCGCGGATGAGAGACAAGTTTCACTCTTGATCCTAAGTTCAAAACGTGAGCCGTGTTTCCTGGACCAAGTCACTCAACGTCTAGATGCTTCGGTTTCCTCGTCTGCAAAAGAAAGATCTAAACACAGAGGCCCTCTGGGAGGTGTCCAGACACAGGTGCGGTGCTAAGATGGGACAGCGATCCTCTCCTTCCACCTCTCACTTTGTCTGTGAGGTCTTTTCCCATCTTGGCTAAGGTCGGAGTGGCTCTCGCTATGTCCAGAGTTTATCTGGTAAGCAAAGCGTGGATCTGCGTAGAGAATGCCTGGCTATTTAAGTCCCACTTCCTTTCCTACCCACTGGCTGTTTGCCTGCAGGAAGTTACTCAGCTTCCCTGCTTTTCTCCGTTCATCCACTCACAGTGTGGTTGGACGTTTGATGAGTTTCCTAAGTAGTTTAGAACAGGACCAGTCATCTATGACTGTTCAGCAAATATCCGTTCCTGGCTGTTCCTGTGCAAGCTCATTCCAGAGCGCCCAACGGGAGACCGACATAGAAAGTCCCGGACCGTGGGTGGTTTACGGACTCCAGAAGACAGATCTTAAAAATTAAATACAAAAAACACGGAATTGCACAAAGAAAAGAGCATCAGAGAGACCGGAGAGCAATCAATAGACCTCGTGATAGTTACACTAGTTAATTACTTCAAGTTCTTCATAGGTAAGATCTCAAAATGTTTTCTGTTTGGCAGTTATTATAGGCAACAAGCAAATGTTTACAATGTAAGACCCTAAAAACCTCCTAGGCAGGTTCACTCTTCTCTCCCTTCCTCTCCATGGTGTCTGATCGTTTTCAATCAACACTCGCCTCCCTCCCTGCTTGTCTGAAGATGGTGATTATTGTTATTATTATTTGCCGGGGAAAAGTTTTCTTAACCTCAAATGACCTCACTCTTTGAGACGCCAGATGCTGGAGAATATTAAAATTATATTTAAAGCAGAGTTACATTCAAATTAAGATGTATTTTCTGCTAGATTACATTTTTTAAAAGATAGTCATCACACATTATATACACTTAGATATCAAATGACTGCATTTACATTTGAACCAAAATAAAAGATGAAAGTGGTTAATGAGGTCCTAATTCATTGCCTTGAATGTTTTTAGCCTACCGCATCCAAATTATTTTTTAAATAACTGCCACTAGAGAGGCTAATGCACTGCAGGTGACACCCCAAATATTTGCAATAGGTCACGTGGACACCGTTGACACATCTCAACAATCGACTGTAATACATTTAAGGAGGAATGAGAGGCTGCCTTGGCATTTAAATAGATAATATTTTCTACTAAATCTTTCTCTCAAAAAAAAAAACCTTGATTAACACCAGAAATATTTCTCACTTTACCAAAAGAAACCCTCATTAAGGAAATTTTCCACTGAGTGCCTTACAATGTGCTCATCTGGGTACCATGAACTTGTTTTTACTCCATATTCAAAGCTCTATGTTTATTTCTCTGTTCTACTTCAGTTCGAGAAGCCAAAAATATGAAACAGATGTGGTGACTTTCTGTGTACTGGGAAGCACAATTATGCCTCTTTGAATCGCTCAGGCTAAACAGTTTTCCTGCCTCCAGCACAGCGAGCTGGCTGAGATTCTGCACAGCCCCGGCTCCAGCCTGGTACCTGTCAGGAGCGGGACTGGCAGGGCCACAGCTGGGTGCTTGCAAGGAGCCTTCTGAGGCTCCTCCACCCCACTCCATCCCCACCCCCGAGCTGCAGAATGTGAAAACACACAGAGGGGACCGCTTGGGGTAGAATCTGGTCCTTAAGGAGGCGGTGAGCTACTTGCTGGTGCATTTCAAGGTCCACTCCACGTGCCAATTTCCCTGCGCTCCCAAAATGATTGCATTTGCCCTGCTTCTGACCAACAGGATCGACTCGAGCCGCAGCCCAGGAAAATCTCCAGGCTCCCTTGTTCCACCGCGGTTTCTTCCAACCTGTGCCTGCCAGATCGGCCCGTGTTTCAAAAGCACATACTGTTGATTTTTTCTTTTGCTGAGAATAGTTGGAAAACATGTGGAAATTGCTATAATTGAAGAAGAAAAAAAAAAACCTTGAAACAAATGGTAATTTTGTTCTCAAAAAGGAAACTTTCTCCAGGCTGTGGGAGGTGAGGAAAGGAAGTTTCCTTTTCTTCTAAAATGAGTGAATGTTGAAAATGATGGCATTCATAGAACCTGTCTTGATCTTGTCAGTTTACAACTTCAAAAGGATTTTAAACAAAACTTAGAGGTGGAATGTACACGGGAGAACATTTCCAGGGCACAGTGCTCGAGAGGGTCACTAAGTTTAACACAAATAAGCAGCCCAGTGGTCCAAGAAAAGGTATGTTTTTCATCAAAGGAACCAGGTCATTCATTCCTCACACACCGTTTCATGCAGGTAGATCTAGGCATTATGCTAGATACCAGGGTGCTCAGATGAAAATACAAGGTGTATGTCTCCAGGTGGAAAGGTGTGAAAGGCTGTGAAAAGACACGCAGGGGTGAAGTGAACATTCTCCCCATTAATAAGGATTCATCTCTCTTGAAGCCAGAACTCCAGGTCTTGGGGTAATAGAAATGAAAATAGAGAAGGCAGAGATGTGTGGTCTGCATAATCTCAGGAGATTTCGTTATCACAGCTGCGAGTCAGGCCAGGTTTCCAGAGCGATTCCTAACCTGCAGTGCCTTCTCCAGCTGGCCACTCCCCTCCTGCAATGCCGAGGAGATGAGGAAGAACGCGATCAGGACTTTGCTCCATGCTCTCCTTACTCTGAGACCTGCCCAATCCCATCTACTCATCTCCAGGTGTGTGGACTCATTTTGATCATCTTCGTCCACGCAGCAGCACTGGCAGGGATTCTGATTTCTCCACTGCGGAACCCTGCCAGGCTGCGGTCCCTGGGTCCCAGGAGCCCCCTTAACCCTGGAGTCTTCCTAGTGTTCTGGATCATTAACAGGATCTCCTCCCTTATATTGTAAGCAGGCTACCCACACACACAACACCCAGGGCGGGGGTAGCACTCACACCGCCTCTGTGCCCTCCTCCTGCACTGGCTGAGGATGTTTACAAAGTAACGATCCTGGCTCCCTGCTGAGTCTCTGTTAAACTTCTAAACTTCTCAAGTTGACACAATGTATCCACCATAACTGGTCATAACACAAGCAGAAAATAGATTATGTGAGGGCTGTTTTCTGCACTGACTCAGCTCCTTGCTGTAACAGAGGCAGTTACTTTGGGGTAGAATACAGAAATTCTGGATTCCGTGGTTGGGTGGAGTGGTGCACACTTGTTAATTCCAGCACGCAGGAGGCTGGAGCAAGAGGGTTGACTCAAGTTTAAGGCCAACTGGGCTACACAGTGAGTTCAAAACCAGTATGGACTGCGTAGCAAGACCCTATCTCAAAAATAAGGAAATAAATATTTTTTTTAAAAAAAAAGAGGAAGATTCCAGAGCTTACCTCTAATCATCTCACCTCAAATCTCACTGGATCTTGCAAGAAGATCAAGTTCTTAAACCTAGATATAAATAATGCATTTGTCCTTAGGTTCCGTATTCTCCGGGGGACCCTCCTGGAGGTATGAATGGGTGAGTCGTGAAGGGATGATTAGATCCACATCAATAAACTGGAAAGTTATGCTGCTTTAGAGACAGTCTAGGCTTGGAATTGTGTTCCCTGCACAGCGAGTCCTACTGTCACCAGCTGTGAGGAACGAAATAATGACTTCTTAATCAAAGCCGCTTTGCCTTGAGATTCAGCCCAGGAAAGTGAGGAAAGCTAGATTCAGCTCCTAGGCCACCATGTCAGCACTTGCTTTATGGCTCAACAAAGACACCAGGTGACGCTGATCCACACACACCCACGTTGTAGCAACACAGCTCATGGTAACTGCATCTTGGAAGCAGCCTGTGTGCCATCAGCAGATGAATGGCTAAAGGAGGTGTGATACTGGCACATCGTGGAGTATTACCGTGCCACCAAGAAGATAAACTTGAGTCCTTTGTAGGAAAATGGATGCGCCTTGAGACCATCATGCCAAGAGAAATAAATAAGAAACAGAAAGTTAAACATCTCATGGTTTCTCTTATATGAAAAAGCCAATATAAACAAATTTAAGACCAAAGTAAGACATAAACAGCTGGAAACGGGGAGATAGATCTTTTGCAGAAGGAAGGAGGGAGTGGAGGGAAAGTGAATGAAAAAGAAAATTAAGGTGTGTTGGGCACATGGACCAACGCTCCATGAAGAATGTCATCATTCCGGACTGCAAATGTGGACCAATAAAAGTTAAAATTAAAAATCTGTAATTACTGTGATAAAAGTACATCAAGAACAAAGAAGAGAAGAGGATGTAAAACTCCCTAGAGTGTTTGATAAAGACACTCTGCAAGATTATGCTGCACCTACCTTAGGCTTGAGTTTTCCAGGAAAAAGCAGCAGATAGAACAGTGCAGCTAGGTAACAGCTGTGCAAATGTCCAGCCCGAAGAAAACCAGGGGCAGCCCGAGGAAAACCGGGGACCCCTCAGTGGGTCACCCCTCGGGGAAGGAAAGGGGTCAGGCACAGTGTCATGTGGACTCTATACACATCAAGACAGAAGGGTGTCTGTCATTCATGGTTTTAAACAGTGGTCTGACATGACTAGAGAGTAAGTAGAGGTTGGAAGTCCCTCTTCACACCTGTGTTTCACCACAGATATTTCTCTCTGTGTGTAAACACTCCTGCACTGCACAATTGGAATCACAAGTTGTGAGATGCATTTCTCTCACAAAATTTGGAAACAGCAACTCACCAATTGAACAGGCAAGGTAGACAGACGATGGAAATATGCCAAATAGCTTTCGCAGAAATCTCCAATTACCACGAGCTTTAATTTTGCAAGGATAAAATATGCTTTTTGAGTTGCAGGGTTCTGAACTACAGAACCTCCCTGTCCTGCTGCATAAGCTGTAAAGGGTAGTGTTTTAAAAATAGAAAAGGAAAAACTACCTCAAATTGTAAAAATGGTGATTATTTAACATAGTGTTTCCCACCCCCACAGTAGTTTCTCCTAACGTGTGCGATTGCATAGGGTAATTTATATACAAATATGTAGATGTATACAAACTGAAATACCAAACATTGAAAAGAAACTCAGATGAGTGGGCATTTACATATGGAACGGAGCTTATAAGAAACTGTGTTTTTGTGATAATGAGATGTTTTCCGGGCTCGCCTTCATTCTGGAAATCTACTCAGAGACAAGTCACATTTCCATAAGAGGACAGAGAAATGGGAAAGGCAGACTTACAAATCTGAAGAGGAGGGAACTAACACACAAAATACCCACTGTGTCACCTCCAGTTCAGTGACAGGTCCAAGAGAGGGATGAAAATTCCCAGGACACATGAAGCAGAAAACTGCATGGGAAACACTTTCTCACCATCTCTTTAGCTGAGCTGGAGTACACACTGTACCGAGCCCAGCACAACTTTAGCTGGATTTGGGTCAATATCTTCAGTTCACAAACAATCCCAAGAAGACCATTTGCGATCTATCATGATCACATAAAATTTAAAATAAAATTTTCTCTATAGTGTTTTGGAAGCACTATGTGCTATGATCTATAAAGCCTTTGTTTTTGTGTTTTGTGGGGTTTTTGTTTAGAAAAAAAAGAATTTGTCTGCAGGTGTATCTGGAAATTGCAGTTTTTTAAAATTTAAAAAGAAAAAAACACAAAACAGAAAAAAGGTAGAAATAATACAGAATTTCAAAAAAATAAACACTAAGAAATCACTAGTTAATAAATGACATATTGTCATCTTAGAAATAGTTGTTCAAGTTACAAAATTAAAACATAGTGTACGTTCAAACAGTGAGAATGCTAACAGTTGTGTTCCACAATCCAACAAAAGCTTAGTAACATGGTCATCTATCTTACACACTTAAAGATACAAGCAGTTATATCCTTAGAGAACTTTCTTTCCCTCTCTTTTTTACAACAGCAATTACACATTTTAGGTTTTATTACTCTACAGTTCTTATTACTTTTTACACTAGAGACACAATGTGATATTTATAAATATGATTCTTATTTATTTCACTTATGAGGGTAGTCTCAAGTTGCCTCCATTTACCTATAAAGGCCTCAAGATCATCCTTTTTATAGCTGAGTAATATTCCATTGTATAAAATACCACATCTTTTTCATCTACTCTGTAATTGATGGGCATCTTGGTTGTTTCCAAGATTTAGCTATTACAAGTTGTGCTCCTATGAACATGGGTGCACATATGTCATTATGACATGAACTTTTCAGTTTCTCTGGGAAAATACCCAGGAGTGGAATAGCTGGATTGAATGGAACTTCCACTCCTAGTCTTCTGAGAATTCTCCATATGGATTTCCATAGTGGCTGCACCAGTCTACACTCCCACCAACAGTGGAGCAGTGTTCCTTTTTCCCCTGCAGCCTCGCCAACATTTGTTATCAGTTGATTTCTTGATGGCAGCTATTCTTTCCAGAGTAAGGTGAAATCTCAGTGCTGTTTTAATTTGCATTTCTTGAATGACAAGTGATGGTGAACATTCCTTCATGTATTTATTTGCTATTTGTATATCTTCATCTGAGAACTGTGTGTTCATCTCAGATGCCCATTTTTGGAGAGGGTCTTTGAGTTTGGGGGGCTTGATGTTTTTTAGTTCTTTATATGTTCTTGATATAAGTCCTTTGTCTGAGGGGTTGATGGCTAAAATTCTTTTCCATTCTGTGGGTTTTCTTTTACTCTGTTGATGATTCCTTTGGAAGTAAAAAAAATTTTTTTTTCAATAATATGAGATCCCAGTTGTTGATTCTTTGAAGTGTTTCCTGTGCAGTTTGCATTTTGTTCGTGGATTCTCTGCCTACTCCTATTTCTCCAAGACTTCTAACTACCTTGACTTCAAGTAGATTTAGTGTTTCTGTTTTAATATTTAGATTTTTGATCCATTTTGACTTTAGTGCATGGTGATAGGCATGGATCTAGTTTCAGTCTTCAACACATGGAAAGCCAATTTTTCCACTATTTATTAAAGAGGCTATCCTTCTTCAGTGAACATATTTAGCCCCTTTGTCAAATATCAGGTGGCTGAATGTCTTTGAAGTTGTGTTTGCATCTTCTAATCTGTTCCATTGATCCTCAGGTCTATTTCTTTGTCAGTACCATGCTGATTTTATCACTGTAGCTTTGTAGTATAGTTTCAAGTCAGGAATTGAGATGCCTCCTGCTTTGCCTTTGTTTCCTAGAATTGCTTTTGCTATTCTAGGTTTCTTCTGTTTCCAAATGAGTTTTAGGAATATTTTCTCTAGATCTGTGAGGTATGTTAATGGTATTTTGATTGAGATTGCATTAAATCTGTATAACAGTTTGGGGAGTATGGCCATTTTCACAATGTTGGTTCTTCCTATTCAAAAGCAAAGAATATCCTTCCATTTTCTAGTAGCCTCTTCAATCTCCTTTTTTAGCATAGCATAATTTTCAGCATATAGGTCTTTTACATTCTTAGGTTGATTCCTAAATATTTCATTTTTTTAGATGCTATTGTGAAGGATGATATTTCCATAATTTCTCTCTCAATGAGTTTTTTGTTTGTGTACAGGAATGCTATTGATTTTTGAGCACTGACTTTGTATCCAGCTACACTGCTAAATTTGTTTGTTAGCTCTAGTAGTCTTTTAATGGAGTTTTTGGGGTCTTTGTATCATGTCACCTGCAAACAGTGATAATTTAACTTCTTCCTTTTCTGTCTTTATTCCTTTTATTTCTCTCTCTTGTCTGATTGCCCTGACTAGTAGGAAACTGCTTTGTTTTTAAAATTCAAGCTGTCACCAACTGCCCATGTCAGTGAAATAATGTCTCCTTGAAAGGATTTCACATTATGAAAGAAAATAACAAAAACTGATTCCCAGCCTTACGTTATGTCAAACAAGAAAGTAGGCATAACAGGTATAAATCTAGTTAACCTCTGTCATCTAAAAGTTATATTCAAATGACTGCCTAAGTTAGCCCAAGTTCTCTGCATTTAAAAGAAGCAAAGAAACTATTACCTGACGTGATTAAACTATGCGCTAAGGCAGTAGTTCCCACAAATCCATCAAAATGCTTTTTCCGCCTCCCCAGGTCTCAGCCCCGTTTCCCTCTGTGCCCCCTGCACTTTAGACACAGCCTTTCCCACACGGTGGGCAGAGACAGCCATCGATAGCAAGAGGACTTTCCTTCAACTTTGAAATCCAAATGGAAATGGTCTGCTCCTTTCCCAGTCATCTGTGTTAAACTCCCAGACTTGCCTCTGAGCTGCCAAGCTCCATCAAGCTGCCCGCCTCTGAATCATTTGTTCAGTCCATGGATGTGTTCTAATCGGCAGAAGCTGGGCCACAGCTCTGCCCTGGGAGCCGTGGTGAGTTCAGCCCTTTTGGGTTTCATCAGCCAAGGAGAAAGAAGGAGAAGTCCCCTCAAAAGGGTAGCGGAGCAACAAGTATAGAGTTTTCACTCCCCAAAAAAATATCACCATAGATTTCTGAGTTATTCTGTAGGTTCCCTTATACCAAAAAAAATTATATTTTATAATTTATGTCTGTTGTACTCTCCCCATGGACTGGTATTACACCTATTTATACTCTGGCCAATGCACTAAACAAGGGAAATATGGGAACAATTTTCATACTGGCAAAATCATCAGAAGTGTTTCTTGGCCCCAGACCCATCCCGTGCACTGCCCTCCTTACTTTTTATTTGTATCAAATCATGTTTTAAAAAAGACATTCTAAGACAGTCTGTCCCAGAAGTGTAGAAGCAGAATTCCACCCAGGTTACTACAGAAAGGCCAAGAGATTCCGGCTATGATTCAGAAAACCTGAATCATAGCAGGGAGCTAATCAGATGCCAGGGACGGAGCCCGGCAAGCCAGAAGCTGGACAGATGGCACAAAGTGCAAATCCCAGGAAGTCAGGGCAGTCAGGAAGGCGGGACCAGAAAGATGGCCCAGAATCTGGAGACTCAGAGGCCTAACAAAGCCAACTTAGAAAGCAGGCCACCCTGGGGTGACAGCAGGGGACATTCTCCACGGTCTTTACCATCGCTGCCCAGTGCTGAATATTGAACGACAGGGCCTCCCCAGCTAGAAGTGTGTTTGCACACTTCTGAAGTGTGAACAGGTTCGCATTTGCCTTTTGAGCCTAAAGAAAAGGAGGGAGGCTAAGCCCTTAAAGACTTCAGATACATGAGGTGAGGTGGCTTCAAAGAATCCAATCCTGACCACCGTTTCCTCAAAACTTTAAAAAAAAAAATCACTCTTTGGAACACAGTCCTGTTTCTGGGGCACACAAAGCCACACTGGACGCCAACTGCTGGAGACGTGGCCAGGGTTGCTGGCAAACCCTCGACCAGCTCCAAAGTGAGTCTTCTCCAAAATGCCCTTTCTAGGAGGTCAAGAGATCTGAGACCAAGCTATCGCTCAGCTCTAGCACGCAACGTCCTTGCTGATTATATCCAAAATTGAGCAGGGCGAATGTGCAAACCCACAGGTAGCAAAAACAGAATTCTGCTTAAACCTCTGGCTGGCGTAATCAAGAGTGTTCCCCGGAGACTTTTCATGGCTGAATAACATTAATGGTTCTCTAGTGGAAACACCACTGAGGTCACTTAATTTTATGACCATTTCCTGAGTATCTTTAATATTCCAGGTACTGCACTAAGTGTTAACCATCATGCACGTACCCACACACACACACACGCACACACACAAGCACACAAATTGCCAAGTGATGGCATCAGCTTTGTTCATAAAAAACACAAAAACTGTGCTAGCATTGTGACTACAAAGGGACACGGGAGACTCCTCCCAACATTTACAGCTGAGTACAATGACTATAAGCACTGGTCAAATTTGAAAGGTAGAAAAAAGCATTGCTGGCAAGAGACAGTGCTCATAGAACCACAAAGGGGATCAAAAAGGTGGGAAATGAGCTGAATTCAGTGCTGCTGAAGCACAAGCGTAGGAGATGGGTGAGTCGCAGACAGTGGGGAAGGTGGGTTACAGGAGTGAGGGACACCACGCTGAGTTGGTTTGAGTTTACACTCAGTGACCTTGGAACCTTCCTTAAAACAGGTGAAGTGAGGTTATATTTTTTAGTACCACAATAGTTTCACATCTGTAACACATAGGAACACATCTGTAATCCCAGCAGGCAGGAGGCTGAGGCAGGACTATCACAACGAATTTGAGGTCAGTCTGGGCTACAAAGTGAGGGCTGGTGCAGCCTCGACTACATTGTGAGACCCTGTCCCCAAAACACAGACTAGATGAGGAAAAAAATAGGTTCAAGGAGCACAAAAGAAAAATGAAATAGCAGGAGAATGGTGCAAATCTGGGTTAAAGTGGTAAAAGCAGTGGTAAGAGTTGATACTAAGACTAATTATAGAAACAGTAGCAATTACAGATAATTTACCCGAGACTTCTAGTTTTAGAATCTGAGGGAAAAGTGAAGCAATTAGCTGAATTAAGGAGGAAAACTGCTACTGAGGCCAGTCCCTGTCCCCAAGTCTACGCTTGCTCCTGCCCTGGCAGACCAGGGGCTTTCCCGAATCCCCCCACGTTGGCTGGTCCCACACAGGCAGACCTTTGACTTTAAGGCAGTGGAATAGGTAGGTGGATTTAGAGATTTGCGTCTCAGCAGAAATCACAGATAGGGAGTTGAGATTAAGGATTGGAGCTGTGAGAAAGAGCAAAGGTCTCCTATTGAGTGACCAGATAATCAAATCTGTTATAGGAGTGTGGAGATACTATTCCTCTAATGCATATACAGATAATCAAGCAACACCGAAAATGCACATGGATAATACACATGGACACATGTTGAAAACCAACTGCGAGAAAAATCAAACGCTAAGATTTGTCTATAACGCGTTATCAGACTTAGACAATGTAAATGGTAAGCTGATAAAAAGCTCGCGTTGCTCTAACCCATCCTTCCATCCCAGAGTGATGTGATGGTACAGCGGATTTTCCCAACTACTTGGAGAACAAGATAACTAACTAGACACTTGCAGGGAGTGGTGGCACATACCTGTAATCCAGACACTTCGGAAACTAAGACAGGGGAATGGCCATAAACTCACGGCCAGCCTGGTCTCCACAGTGATTTCAAGGCCAGCTTGGAATAGATAGTGAGACCCTGTCTCACAACACAAACAAACAAAACTCATTCAGTATATTATATACCACAATTTTCAAGATAATTGAGGCATTCAAAAAATTATATTCTGAAATTTCTGGAAATTTTACCCAACTGCTGCAAAACTATATTTATATCTAAATATAAATGTGTAAGTAAACAGAGCATATAAATGATACTTTCATATTCTAAATATTTGGAATATGCATTAATGTACTTCCTTACTCTTTTGAGACTCATGAACAGAATAAGAACAAATGTGAAGTATATGTTCAAATACAATCAATTGCAAAAAAAAGTCAATTCCACTAATATTTAAAAATGTTTTCTTATTTCCAAGTGGGGTCTTTTGGTCAAATTTTTTAAATTAAATACTTTGTGCCCAAGCAGCTTTATTTTGCATTTTACTGTAATTTAAGAAACAAAAATTCATAGCTCAAAAATATTCCTCACTGTGGAATAGTACTTAACATGTACCAGAAATCATTCCCTGAAAATTATAAATATACAGAGAGAAGACACTACTGATATTCTCACCAGCCCTTGCTTCATTCATTATTTGACTGTTTCCCATTTAAGAACTGACCAAATTTGCTTTCGTTAAGTTTCACTGAGCCTGCAGGCAAAAAATTATAAGGTATCTGAATTATTTAAAACTTTAAAGGCTTCTGAGGCATCTTCTATATTTTATATACATTGAGCGGATCAGAGTCAACCTCTAGAAATGTAGACTCAATGATCCTACAAGCCCAAGGGACCATTCTGTGCCCAAATGAAAAATATCAGCAAGTCTTTGGCCTTGCAGAATCTAACCAGGACTTATTTATTGATGGGACTCACACCTTAGTCACTAATAGTCTTCCAACCACACTCTATGAAGAAACCAATTTCCTTTATATTATACTGTGGAAGTCAGTGGTGGCTGGGAAAAGAGCCACTCAGAAAGTAGTCCAAAACTCAGACTCCATCACATAAGGTATTGCTAGTTACCAGTTACCAAAACAAGTTACTAGTTACCAGTGACTAGTTTACCATGCCCAATTAACTCATGCTAGTTTCCAGTTATCAGGACTAGCTATCTACCAGTTATTGATGACTACTTGCCCACAATTAGTTATCAATGGCTAGTTGTTTCATGACTGCTCAACTCTGCTAGCTACTGGCTATCAGGACTAGTTAGCACTGGTTAGTGGTAACTAGATATCTATGACCAGTTAACTAGTCACATGTTACCAGTCTAGTTAATTACTGGTTACCAGTAACAAGTTACCAGTAAACCACTGGTTTACCAAGCTAGTTACTGGTTACCAGGACTAGTTAGCATTGGTAACAAGTAGTAACTAGTTTTTTTGGCTAACTGAACTAGTTATAAGTTACCAGGACTAGTTACTTGCTGTTCACTAGTGATTTGTCCATGATTAATCATTGCTAATTACGAGTTACCAATGCTAGTTTATTGCTAGTTCTGTACTACTAGTTAGCAGTGATGAATAGCCCATGACTAGTTAACCATTGCTAGTTACCAGTTATTAGAACTAGTAACCTGCTACTTATCAGTATTTTACCATAGCTAGTCAATTGTTGCTAGTAAGCAGTTATCAGAACTACTCACTAGTTATTGGTAACTAGTTACCCACAACCAATTACTAATTGCTCCATGGTACCAGTGACCAATTGCACATGACTAGCTAGACACTGCTGATTGCTAATTACTAGAACTAGTTGTCCATGACTAGTTGGTAATTGCTAGTTATGTTGCTAGGACTAGTTACTCATCAGTTACCAATGGCTAATTGTCCATGGCTATTTAACAGTTGCTAATTACCAGTGGCTAGTTGCCCAAAACTAGTTGTCCAGAGCTAGTCATGCTCTTACTTATCAGTTACTACTTACTCAGAGCTAGATACCAATAACTAGTTGCCTGCTGCTAGTTAATCACTGCTACTTATCAGTTACTAAGAACTAGTTACCCACAACTAGTTACCAATGTCTGTAAAATAACCAGAATTTCTGGCTCAGAGAAACAATTCAATCTCAAAATGGGCAGACTTAGTGAAGAGTTGCATTTAGTAAAGAGCGGTAAAGTACACTCTGCAGAGAGCAGGCCACTGAGAAAGTTCACAGTGGCCACAAGGTTTATGGCAGTGGTATTTTATAACTCCTGTTCTTTGGCTTGACATCAGATGTAGTGTTATGGTTTATATCAGATGGCCACCCAAGTCTCATGCAATCATGGATGAGGCTGAATCTAGCATTTGTGATTGGCTCATTGTCTAGCACTGGGATTGGTGGTATGAGTGCTGCACCCACCCAGGGGTGGAGCCAGCATACAGTGTAACTGCCAGGAAGGAAGCGTGTGTGCCTCTCTCTTGCTGTTAACTTGCTGTTTATGGCTGCCATGAACCACTGCCCCCCCATCCCACCACGCCACCTTGCTACTTGGAGCCAACTGAATATGGAATGAAACCTCCAAAATACCTTCTGAACTTTGGGCATCAGGTATTTTGTCTCAACAACAAGAGAGAAAAGTAACTGAGACATGTAGACTTCCCTATCAAAAGCCCACTTGGTTTCACTCCAGATCTAAATGAAGAACTGAAAGTAGCACTTTCTGATTCGTACCAGGAGCAGGATTCTGGAGCTGTTTTGCACATGTGTCCTAGATCTCCATGTCTAGATCACGCCCACTTGCTCAGCCAGTTTGCCTCACCCTAATCTCCTATCTCACATTCATTTAGCAAACTCTTACTGTGCATCTAGCACCTTCCAAGTGCTACCGTTAGAGGCAGAAAGATGAAGAAGGCACACTCCAGTCTGGTGAGATGCACAGACCTCAGGCTGATCTGAGCATGGAATTTATGAAAAGAACGGCTCCAGATGTGCAAATGTAGATAGGCCCAGATGAAAGCAGGTCGAGGGCCTCCCTTTCTCCTCCCATGATTGAATGCCAGGGAACCTACTGCTCTTGTGGTCAGCTCTGACTCCGAGATCCTGCATAGTGTACCAGGTGCTTTCTTTAGTGGATCTAGGTGCGTTCCCATGATCTAGGTAGATCGCATGAATCCATTGCTGCAGGATGGACCTGCAGACAGATTCCAGGCTCTTGTGTATGACAAGCAAAGAATTGCAAGTGCAGTCAGCAACCAGTGAAAAGCAGCTACATTTATTGAAGATCATAGCAAAGCATGCTCAGGACAAGTTGGTGCCATCAAAACTATGTCATGAACGGAAAAGAGGTGTCAGGACAACAGAACGTTAAAAGGCACTGAACACAGATCAATCACGCTTTCAGAATGTAAAGGACCCAAGCAGGGTCCCTCCCCCTGCTGGCTTTCTAGGTGTGATTGACAGAGTGCTGAGTCATCTCAGGGGCTATTAACTCACACTCCTGTCCCACTCTGATCTTAATTACACAGATGAGATGTAGTGCATATTTATGAACCCTTAATTAGGATCCAGTAGAGTAAATGTCAGGCCAGGAGACCCAATGTGCACGCGCTCTCGCCTAGAGTTTCAAAGATTTCCCTCGGTTTTGCTGTTACTTTTCACCTCTCTTTGGATAGTTGATGCAGGCTGCAGCCCACACTCAATTTCCTAGGCCTCACATTCTGCCTGCGCTCACGTGCTTGGTCCTTCTGGCTTCTTCTGACCTGTACAGAAGTCCAGTAGTTCCTTTCCATCACAGCCTCCCCCTTTCCAAGCGTACCCCTTCAATAAGCAAAAAGGACCTACTTTATACTGCCACTAAATACCTCTAGTTAGATTCACAAAGGAGAATTGTTTTAAAATTGTCACTGCTGAGGGTGTCATCCTATATTGTGCTCCAAAAATCTTCCTCAGAGGTGAAGCTTTATCCAGTTACAATTGTCTGTCTCTGATCCAAAACATCCCTCCATGGCATTTGGTTAACTTGCCCCTGGCTCTGTGGTGAGGTTGGAGGGCTGAGTTACAACACAGGGTGAAACTCCTTGAGGAAGGCTGATGGTTTCTCCCTGAAGGTTTCAAGCGTCCATGGTCTGTGCTTGAGGGTGGAGACAATTTGGGGTTTCGTCCAGGGACAATTGCCTCGTACCCAGACGACCTGAAAGATGATTCAGCAGACATTCCTCGAATCAGCACCACTTGCTAAGCCTCCCTAGGAGGGGACTTCAGCAGCACCCTTGCGATGAATGGATACAGTGGGAAGCACAGGGCAGTGGCCACTGCTCAGCCAGCATTCAGGTGCTGCTAATCCATGCCACAGTGCAGGGAAGTTCCCAGGGGCATCCTCAGTGCCCTCGTTAGGTTGCATTTCAGCCACTGAGCACCCTTTGGCTTCCACCGCTAAGGAGATGTGATTCATTTGCAGATGTTACTACATCTGGACTCCCCACTCCTGGACTCTCCATATTCCTAATTAAGCTGAATCCCACAGCCCCTTCTCTCATTTTCTCCTGTGGCCCTGACCTGAGCCAATTTGATCATTAACAACACTTATGTTCTCAGAGGTAGACCATGGTGCCACCAAAATCTCTGAGGAGAAATCAGTTGGCCACGCCTGCCCAAACTTGCTGCCAGAAGGGACCATAGAAGCCATTCTTAGACCACTGCAGCCCTATTTAGAGACTTTTATTGAACAACCGTTTGTTAGCAACCAAACCAGCTCATGCCACCTGTGCCAGGAGCTCGCCAAAGCCCCACATCTGTCACCCTGCATTCGCTGACCCTCAGGGCTGATGTCATTTGGATCTCAAATGCCCCCCTCATTGCCCATGTGGTGCTTTGGGGAGGTGATGGGAGTTTTAGGAGGTAGAAGGAGGTGAGCACACTGGGGACACACTATCCTGGAAAGGGACACTGTGACACCAGCCCCAATTCTAGTAAAACAACAAGCAAATGAAAGGAGAAATCAGAAACAAAACTATGGCTTTGGACTGCCACTTTGTCACTCACCTTCCCTTCAAAGCTAAGCTTCCCCAGACAAGTTTAAAATTGCTATTTCTTCTTCTTCTCGCCCCAGCTCCTCTCAGCCTACTGCAGTTTCTGCCTTTGTTGTGCAACAGGACGAGGTCACCCGTGGGCCCTGCATTGGCAAAAGCAGTGAACACACAGTCTCCTGGACGTGGTCCCTGCCTCCTTGAAACTGCCCTCACTGGCCTGTCAGCGGGCTTTATTCCCACTTCTCTGGACACCTCTCCTTCAAGGAGCCTCTTCCCTGTCCATCCTGTGTCCCTTCTCCAGGGTTTACCTCACCTACTCACAGCCTTCAGTCCTGCTCTGTAGGACACTACTCAGAGATCCACTGATGTCAGAGGCTTAACCTGCTGGTTGTGGACAAAAAGGCAAAACAGCTTTCAAGTCTCACGAGTGGGAGGCTTTCTTTGCAGACATTTGCCTCCCTGTCACAATGTAAATACGCTGAATGAGAGGAAGGGTGTGAGGTGCACACCAGCTCACGCAAACCTCAGGGCCAGCTGACGAGCACAAAGAATGACAACAGCAGTCCGCCTGGTAGAGCTGCAGGGGAGGGACCAGGACTCCCTGTGACTGAGGGTGGCCTCCGCAAACCCTGATGGTCAGGAGGCTTCCAAGGTCTGGTTTGACCACAGGACTTGGCTTTCCTCACACAGGATCTTGTTTCCCCCGCAGCATTCCCTCCTGGAGTGTCCCCGAGATGGGGAGAGCCGCTTTCTGAAACTCTGACCACTTACTAATAAATGCCGGGGTGTTTGGCAGCATTGGAAGCGAGGCTCATCCCTGTTAGAACACTGCACCCAAGGGTGACATCGCAGGGTGAGCACACGGAGCTCCTCCCTGCCCCCCGACACTGAAACCTGTTGGCTTCAGCAAATGAACCTGATAGTCCGTGAGTTACAAAATCAGTTTCTCACTCTGGGAAGGGCAGAACTGGGGTTGCAAAGATAGCTAGAGTTTTGTTTTTTTTTTTTAATAAGTATTTTATCTTGGAATAATTTTAAATTCATAGAAAAGCTGCGGATGGGAGAGCTACCTGTACCCTGTACTCAGCTACCCTGAATGTAACCATGGTACCAACGGCAAAATTAAGACACAGTGACCCTTACTACTCACTAGAGACTAGCTCTCCCTAAGCTTCTGTGACCTGTCACTTTCTCAGTCTTTCCCTACTGGTCTTGACACAGTTTTATACAGGTTCCTCGGTTTGGATTTGTGGAGAATTGACTAGCGATCAGCTGTAACATCCAGCTGACCTGAGTGAGCACAGCGCTGGGTGTGCGAGGCCCTCTTGAGGACTGTCACCAACAGCATACAAGCAGAACTGGAGGGGAAGGTGGTGCTGTTGACTGTCCAGGAGAAGTCTGTCATGCTGGTGTTCCTGACAGGAACTCGGCTGTTCTCATCATTGGAGGAGCTTGGGCCCTTGGTGTCCCAGAGGATGCTGCTATTCCCTGGAGGGAGCCCTGGTCCTTACCTTGAGCACCGTTGATTCTGGGCTCCAATGCAGACCCTTCACTCCACTGGCACAGACTTTCTAGCTTCCAAAGCTGACTTTTGGGCCTTCCCAGTGCAGATCCTTGATCCAGACTTTTATGAGACATTGTGGTAGGTTCTAGGCTTCCAGCTGGACTCATGCAGGCCTTGTTGTGGGATGCAGGCCCTCAGCTGGATTCTTGGGGTCTCTAGTGCATGGACAGATCTTCTGCACTCTTTCGCATTTGACTTTTTGGATGAATATTGTAAAATAATCCTATAAATTATGTGTCCTGTATAAAATCTATTCCCTTGCAAACCCTGACTGCAAACAATGGTGATGCACACCTGTCATTCAAGCACTCAGGAAGCCGAGGCAGGGGGATCACCATGAGTTTGAGGCCAATCTGGATTACATTGTGAGTTCAAAGCCAGCCTGAACTACATAGTGAGACTTTGTCTCAAAAAACAAAATAATTAATTGATCACATTACAATACTATCAATCTGTACAAGAAAGACTCCTTATTGAACAACACCACAATTGGGAATAAAAGCAGATCATAGACTGTTAGAAATTTTGAGGCAAGAATAGTGGTGAGCATGGTGCAGAGGCTCAAAGACCACCGGAGACTACCAGACAGGCACACGCTATTGTAACAGCAGTACCCCGTGGAGGCACTGAGTTAGGAATGAACAGAATAGGAGAATTTCTGGGGGGCTGTAGTTAAGATAAATTCAGAGGATTTTGCATGAACCAGTCAATTGCTGAACTCCTCCGAGAAACTTCTTCCCTTGTCTCCTGCAGAGAACCAGGCTGCAGCGCCTGCCCCAGGAAAGACCCTAGAAATGCTACTTGGTTAATTCCTGAAACCTTAGAAAGCTTAAACTGGAAAAATGCTGAACAGCATCTTATGCACACAAGCCGGTTGTAAACCTAGACAGATGTAAACTTAAGCTCAGCCTGGGCAACTTGGTGACTTAGCAGGAACCTGCCTGAAATATCAAAAAAAGAACTTCACACCGGTCATTCACGTTGTTTAGTTTTTAAGACAGTTTTCCTTTCTCAGAAATAAGGTGTTCTTTACAAGTCAGATGTTTGACTGTATCTGCCCAATTTTCCTATGATTATAGGAAACTATTGACTTGGTCTATTGGTAGGATTAAAACAACGGCACTTCACACTGGTGTTTCAGGACCGGGGATAGAGCTCAGAGACACAAGTACCTGCCCGGCAAGCCAGGTCCTGAAAACACGCTGGTGTTCTATGACAGCAGCAGGGGCTATAAACTAGGAGTGTTGCCTTTAATAACTTCTAAGTCACTCCATCTCCCCCCATAGTAGCAGCTTCGGGTTCAGGGTGCCTCTCCCAACACATGGACACCCTGATGCCTGCTGGTGAGGAGTGGGTGGGACAGAGAGTCACCACTGCATTGTTATCCGAGCAGCTTCACGGGGCAGCAGCCTGCCCGTGACCTCTCGGACAGCTGGCCATGCTGCTCAAGGCAGGCTGGGGAAGGCCCGTGAGGCCTTGTGGTCCTCGAGGATTCCCTGTGGGTACTCACGCTCAGCAGCACAGAAGCAGCTGCATCAAATTTCCCCGGGTTGTCAGTGGCTTGAAAGAAAACCCCAGGGACGAACCATGGAGTGCGTTTCTCAAGGCCACATCTCTGGTGCCCTGGGTGGGAAAAATGAACAAACTGTGAGAAGAACAGAGAGGGTGACTCAGAGCAATGGTGCCGAAGCCTTGGACTCAGAAAGGGAAGTTCGACTTAGATCTATTAGCTCACAGTTTACTTTTTCTGCATGCAGCAGGGTTAGAGTTATATGACTCACAAAGTATGGGTATCTTAAGGGATAAAGGGCTTGTAAGAATAGAACTGGGAGTGTTGTTTTACTTGGTGGCATGAAAATTAATAACACTGCTCTGCCATAAAGAAGGGGAAAAGAGTCATTTGTAGGAAAATGGATGCACCTTGAGACCATAAAGTGAAATAAGTTGGACATAAAGTTTAAATATCACATAGCTTTTCTATGTAGGATAAACCCAAAATAGAAATAAATTATTGAGCAAAATAATAGATGATAGAGAGAGGGGTCTTTTGCAAGTGGGAAGAGAACCAAGAGCTAGGAAAATGTGGAGGGGAAGGGAAGAGAAGGAGAGGAGGGAGAATGAAGATGTGTTTCTGCACCAATTTCCTGTGATGAAACCATCAGTACCCACTGCAAACATGGGCTACTAAGACAAGCTAAATAAAATCCAAGACACATAAAAATAATAAAGTGGGAAGAAAAAATGAAAGTCAGTGGTGGATGTTACACCCAAAGGCACCTCAGATTTGATGAATTTCAGTTGCTGTCCTTTCAAAAGAACAAAGCTTATTTGTGAACAAATGCTAGGGCCTCTAACTGGGTAATTTTTAGCAGACATCTGTGCTAGTGAACCAGGGTCTTTGTCTACCTGTGTTCTAGTCAGGGGTCATGAGGAGAACAATTAGAATCAGGATATGGAGTTTATTTTTATGATGGTCACCCAGGGTTAACACAAGAAAATGCAGGAAATCTGTTCACAACACTAAAGACATAGAATATTTAGCCAAGGGCCTGAATCCCACAGCAATATCCCACATGAGTCCCAATGAAGACCCATAGCTCACGACAATGCCTCCCACAAGTCCAGCTGGAGGTCTAGAGCCCACAAGAAGGACACATGCCAGTCTCTTTATGGATCCGTGCTGGGAAGGCCCAAATGTCAGTGGTGGAAGCTAGAAAGTCTATGCCAGTGGGGTGACAGAGCTGTGCTGGTAGGTTGAGGGTTCTATGCTGGAGCCGAGAAGTCACACTCACAACAAAGACCAGGGCTGTCCTGAAAAGCACCACAGCCATCCTCAGTGACACGGAGGCCCCGAGCTCCTCCAATGACAAGCACATTCGAGTATGTGCCAGGAAGCCAGCATGACGACTTCATCCTGGAGACCAAGCGGCACATGTCTTCCTCTCCAGAGCCAGGAAGCAATGCTCGATGTAAGGACTAGAGCTCCTCCAGGAGAACCAACAGCTCAAACAGCAACGCATAGGAGAATCTACAATGCCTCAACTCACAGCTTCTTCTCCACTTCTCTATTTATGCTGGCAACTTTCCTCAGGTGGATCATCTACACTCAGCACCCTGCTGATGTAATCCAGCTGGCGTTAAATTGCCCACCAGTTTTTAATGCATAACAACCTGGTTATTCTAATCACTCCTAAATGCTTGGTCATGTTTGCTATCATTTCAGTCTCCTCTCCCTGGAATGGTGAGGGTCACCTACCACTTTTATTTCTCTCTTTCCTAATTACAGGTAAAAACCAGTACATATGATGTTTCATAAACAGGCATATGTGTAACAAATAAAACAAAACATCCAGAATGCTGATTTAATAAAGGTCAATAAAACTAAATATAATCTTGCATTACATTATATTACACCACCCTTCTGTTATACCTGATTCTGTTACATTATTTTACCTAATCTTAAATTCCTGAATATAAATGAATGGCCTGATAGTCTGCCATTTCAGGAAACTAGAGAGCAGAAAACGGAATAAGTTGGTCACACAGGAGAAAATGACCCCCAGGGAACACAGGATACATGACAAAAATTACAGTAGGCGAAGGGCAATCGCAAGCACAAAGGAAGCATCACCGGTTATGGGAGAAGAGTAACCGAGGAAGAGGAATCTTTGTGTTTAAAACAGATCATTGAGCTGTATGTTGCAACAATCAAAAACTACAGTTAACAAAATGAAGTGAAAAGAGGCCGTCTACGACACTGAAAATAAATGAAAGATCCAAAAGCCAGACAAAGAAATGTCCTGATTCTTTAAAAAGCAAAACAAAGAAATGTAGTGATTTAAAAAAAAAAAAAACTTAAAAATATGAAGGAAGAATTGAGATTCGAAAATAAAAGCATAAAATACAACATACCATACAAGCTGATAGACCCTGACAGGTTGAATGTTTTAATTTTTAAATAAATAGAATGTAAAGCCCTGCTACAGTTTTGTAATGTCTCTGACATGTCAGAGAGGGCGTTTCCAGTCAGACAAAGCGTCCAAGAGTCAGCGTCCCAGGAGCTCATGAAGGAACTCCGCAGCAGCTGTGGTGAAGGCAGGTGGCTGGGCCCCCGTGGCCTGGTGTCCCCTTTGCTCCTGGGCCTGCTGCATGGTGGCGGCCACTTCTGTAGCTCCAGTTCGCCCCGCTCGGGGGCAGACCAGCGCCCTGTGAATGGAAAGGTGCTCTCTAAAGCACCCAGTTAAGCTGCTTGGCGTCTCTTTGTCCTTCTCTCTGGTTTCCCACTGGGAACGTAAGTGGAGTTTGGAGCCTCCTGGGCAGAGACCTTGAAGAAAACAAAGCTGGACGGGAGGAGCTGAGCTCCACAGCTGGGCCAGTTTAAGGGTAGAGCTCGCCTGGGATCTGCACAACTGCAACGCCAGCAGCCTAGGCCCAGGGTTCCTCGGGTAATTGTAAAATGCGTGCATAAAAAGTGTGCGTCACCCCATCCAGCTCATAAGTAATGAAATGGAAATTCACGCACCCGCTGCCCAGCGGAAGAATTAGATTACCATGCTCTGGATACATCAGCTACCTGTAGGGTGTTCATCCTTTCTTCCCAGAAACATTTACTATCCTAATTTATGTCAATTATTTCTTGCTTTTCCTCTATAGTTTTATCACATATACATGCACCTTTGAAACGTATTTTCACATTATATACTGTATGTTATATTTTCACATTATATATATATATAATATACACCACAGTTTCTTCATTCACCTGTGGAGGGCATCTAGAGAACTTCCAAGATTTAGCTGTTATGAGTTGTGCTAGTATAAACACGGAATAAGCGTGGATCACTGAAATGTGATGACTTTAACTCTGGAGAAGATAACCAGAACTGGCGCAGTTGGCTCAAATGGAATTTCTATTTTTAGCTTTTTTACAGAATTTCCATCTTTCTTTCTTTTGATACCGGGGATCAAACTCGTGACCTCATGATTGCCAGGGTGGCACTTTGGCCACTGAGCTAAATCCCCAGCCCTCAATACTGATTTCTAAAGTGTTTTTTTGTTGTTGTTTGGTTTTGTTTTGTTTCACTTTGTTCTGATTTTTGGTACCAGGGCTCAAACTCAGGACCTCATGCTTGCCAGGCAGGTGCTTATGCTGCTGAGTTAAATCTCTGGCCATCTAAAGTGGTTTTACTAGTTTATATTCTCACCAACCCTGTAGAAAAGTTCTTTATTCCTCTGGTTAGTACTTGTGTGGGAGAGTGGCTTGCTTTGATCAACTTATTTTTGAGATGCAGTCATGTGATACAGTCTGGCTGTGGGTAATTGTTTTCACTGCTAAACAGTATTCTATTACATGACTATATTTCAATTTCTGTATGCATCCTACTGTGCGTGTGTGCGCGCGCGTGTGTGTGCACCTGTGGTGCTAGTGACTGAACTGGGCCAGCACTGTGCTACTGAGCTACACCCTCGCCCTGCCCTCGGCCACTGATGTGGGCCTGGGCTCTGTCCGGTTTCTTCGTTGTTATTATTATCATGGTTGCGAGGTTGCTGCTGTTGCTTTGCCATTAGGAACAGAAGCTGGACTGCTCCGTCGTGCCTCCCCGTGCTCACGTGAGGTCTCACCGTGGCGTGCACCCGCTGAGCCATTGGAATTGCACGAGTAGATGCACTTGCCGAAGTGTTTGCACCAACACCACGTGCCTGCCCGCTGCGGGAGAGCGCATCTCATCGTCGGAACTTGATATTTCCCAGTTTGAACGCTGAGCTTCCCCAAGGCTGTGCAGCGCTGTCTTATTTTAATTTCACTTCGAATTTCCTCGATTTTAATGAAATTATAATACATCCCTATTTTCATGGCTGATTTCTCTTATTGCCCTGTTCAGGAATCTTGTCCCTTTTTCTATTTTTATCATTTTTTGTTTGAGTCTCATGTTCTAAGAAAATGAACTCCGTCCGTCACATGTTTCAGAGGTGCCCTTACAAGGTGTAGATTCTGCTCTATCTTTATGATGTTTCAATGAGGAAATGCTCTCACTCAATAGAGTTGAAAGCCAGAGCCATCATCTACTCATGGATTTTTATGCCTTTTTAAAAGTAATCCTATTAATTAGAAATTAAAATTTCATTAAAGTTTGTATTTTTATTCTATTCAACCTAGGAACTGGCTTTTGTCTATGAGATAATACTGTAGAAATACAAGGTAATTTTCTTTTTTCTGTTTGGGAAATCAGTTGTCACAGGATGATATATGTAAGGCTTTACCTTTTTCACAGTAGGATATGCCTATCCTGTTATTAATCAAATTTCTACTTGTGCATATATCTTTCCATCATTCCTATTCTGCACCTGTGAGTCTAATTGCCTATCACTCCACCTTTATGGCATTTTACTTATTACAGATCTATAGTAAGTTTTAAAATATGGCAAAAATATGTCTCCATTCTACCACTGTATGCCATTTCTTCTTCCGGTGTAGGTTGGCTTATCTTATCTTCTTGCTTTTTAACAGACAGAATAGTGCCGGGGATTTAGCACAGTAGCATAAGCACCTGCCTGGCAAGGGCTAGGTCGTGGGTTCAACCCCCAGTAAAAAAAAAAAACAGACAGAATAGAATGTTAAAGTTCTTAAAAGAAAAAATATTGGTAATTTGAGTGCAACTGATTGAGCCTGAAAAATAAGCAAAATTAACATTAACACAATTGTCTTCTAATTATAATCATGAGATACGTCTGTATTCCAATTCTCCTACTGTCAATAAAGCTTATGATTTTCTCCCCAAAGCTTATACATCTTTTACAGTATCTTTATAGGTACTTTGTATCTCTATAGCCTTTGTACATGACCTTTTTAAAATTGTATTTTCTGTGTGGTTATCATATGGAGTCAATACATTTACCAAACTATTAATTTAAATAAGGCATTATTTCTTAGGTAATTATATCATATACAAAAATGGTACTTTTATTTTCTCCTCCAGTAATTAGAAATTTCCCTTCTCTTCTTTGTCTAATACCTAGAACAAGGCTTCCAGCAGAAACGAATGCCAGCTCTCTTGACCTAGTATCAGGAGGTATTCCTTCAACATGTTAACATTATGTGACTTTTGTAGTAATATTTTCCATATAGTTTTGATTAGATTAGGGAGTTTGCTTCTAGTTCAAACTGCTAGAGCTCTGATTACCAACGGAAGCTGACGTGTAGTAAATTTTTATATATTTTTCTAGAGTATTTTATATAATCACACGGCTTTTCCCTCTATTGAAATGTACCCTCTAATGCCAAATCGATTTGCACAGAGATTTGCACTAAAAATAGTTTTACACTATTTTTAATAAGCCACATAAAGGGGGACAAGCTGGTCACTCTGAGTCCCACACACTGAAGATCTCTGCTTGTGTGAGTGGACCAGCGCTCCCCATCCTGCAGCTGGGGATTTTGGTCACTGCTGTTTCTGTGTGTCGTTGTGTGTTGCTGTGTGTCACTGTATGGTGTTTGTTTTTGAAGTACTGAGGACCAAACCCAGGGCCTCACACATGCGACCCATGCACTCTACCCGTGAGCCACATGCAGCCCGCGAGGTCTCTTGGATGAGCTTGTGCACAGTGCGGGAAGTGAGTTGGCACCGTCACGCTGCCCGGGTGCCGGTCACCTCTTTAAGGATAAGCCGTCACCACGCACTGAAGGCACTGGCTGGGTTGGACCACGCGCATCCAGAGAAAGCGTCTAACCGGATTCATGTGGGCCTGCGTGTATTGAAGGGAAGAGCTTTATGTGTCCCTGATGCTTCCTGATAGGATTAGAAACACATCACCCACAAAAGCCCCCGGTTCTGGTGGTAAAGATGCCTTGATCATATTTGCATTCAGAAAATAAAGCACTAGGTCTTGGGTGACTTTAATTCACAAATCTTTCATTGCCACCTAATAGCAGCTTCAGCTGCGGGCACTGGGTGTTTTGTGTGTTTTTTGTTTTTTGTTTTTTCAGCTTTCCTTTTGCCATAGAAATTAACATTTCTGTTACTACAAATGATTCTTGTTTGCTCATTCCACAGAGGTTCCATAGCTGGGGCAGACTCGGGAGCTGTGATGACAACGGAGAAGCCGGACGTGCTGGGCCAAGAGCTCCTTTCTTTCGGTTCTCACTAAATTCAGTTTTGAGACAATAAAATAATTAGGCTCTGGACTGTTGTGGCTGAGAGGGTAAAGAGACACTGAGGTGTCCCTCCTGGAGGGGAGGGAACACTGGGCAGAGGAGAAAGTTGAGAATTTTATTTTATAGGTGAAATGCTAGGTAATTGTATCATATACAAAAGGCAGGAAGATGGTGAGACTGTTCTATGCATGTGCATAAATCACTTTTGAAATCTACAAAAAGAGAAAGATTGTCATAAGATGAAATATTTTAATATACTTTTGAGAAAAATATATGCTAAATTTGTTAAAAATCTAACCTTCCCTTGCTTCTATGTGAGGGAGGATCTTCCTACCCTCCACCAAAGGGCTCTAACTTTTGAAATATCAGAATTCATTTTTAGTTCATTAACTTTCCTAAGGAATTGGAAGATTTCTTATCATGTATTTTTTTCTTTCTCTTTGCAAGATCAAATATTATATGTTTATAAAATTGCCTGTATTTTTAAATGACGCCTTCACAAATTATCTAATCAGAAAATGCAAATACGTCTTCACTGTAATTAGAAAGAAAAAAATTAAACCTAAAGTATAGTCCTAGCACTCTGTATGTGATACCATGGAACAGAAGACTACAATATTTACCATTAATGAAGGGCTTCGACAAATTTACACTAGGTAATTGAACCCAAAAGAAAACAGACTAAGTTAATGATTATAAAAATAATGATCAGATGCTAGGAAACAGGAGAGACTGCAGAAATGAAGAGAGGGTGGGGAACGGAGCCAGAAGGCAGGAAGAAGAGAGGAGAAACGATCAAGGTTGATACAAATACAGAACCACCCCACGATGAAGATGTGTACTGTGTGTTGCAAACATATACAACAAAATTCCATACAAATAGATTTCTAAAAATGACTTCTTCAGTGAAAGATGATTTATTCTAATATGCTTAGTAGGGTTAATCCTTAAAATACTCCATTTTTTTCAAAAAAGGAAGTGTAAAGATTGCACACATGTGTGTACATAAGTGTGTGCATGTAGGTACACATTAGTATGCAGATGAATAAGAACAAACAAGTGTTCAAAAAAAATCACTGCTCCTGTTACTACTCAGGAATAAACGAAAGCAGTAAGAGCAACAATAAAGAGGGAATTCCATGGTGCCAAGTACAGTTCTAAGTAGTTTGAACTTTCGACAATGAAATATGTGTGCATGCTCAGTTTAACACATATACACGTGAAAACTAAAATTGCTAATATAATAAAAATAAAGGAAATGATCTTAGGGAATTGAAAGCTTAATATTAAAACAAACAATCTAGTAAATAATATTAAGCATTAAAATATTTTTTAAAATAAATTAATAGTCTTCTAATTCACTTGATTTATGACTACCCTTCTGGCTTCATACAGGCTTTTCCTCACATGTGATGAGCCCGCATTTCATTAAATCAGTGAAAACAGGAAAACAAACATAATTCTATAATGTGATATTTCAATTCATACTCTATACGCAAAGAACACAGATGACTGATGAAAGAAACTCAAATGTATCCAGCTGAGTGTGGTGACATGTATGTAATATGGCATGCTGGGAGGCTGAGGCAGGAAGGTGGTCAGATCAATTCCAGCCCAAGTACTTAGCAACTTAGTGAGACCCTGCCTCAAAATATATTTTAAAAAATTCATCAAACTGACTGACTGGTACATGTCAGATATATGTATGTCCCTGTACATGATATAGCATGATTCCTCTTTTTTTTTCCCCAATTCCCTCTCCACCTTTCAATCTCTTTCCCCTCCTAATTTACAAAACTTTGTTTCCATTTTATCATTTATTTATCTTTATTGGGTTTTTTTCCCTTTTTTCTTCCTTTCTTTCCCCCTTCCTCTACCTTAGTTCCTCTTTCCTTTGGAACAAATTTTTCCCATTTCACAATATCTATTTTACATTTTGGTTCTCATTTACTCTTTTGGTTTCTCACACCAGGTAGTCAATGTGCTGTTTACACATATGAGTCCTATTTATTTCACTTAAGAGTTTGGCCTCAAGTCGCATCCATTTACCTACAAATGGCTCAAGCTTATCCTTCTCTGTGGCAGAGTCGTACTCCATTATATTTTAAAAAAACAGAAAAGGCATAAGGACATCACTCTATGGGCCGCAGCTAAGGAATTTAACATCGTGGCAAGAGAAGCGAACCTTCTACATTAATAGAAAGCAGGGGTGATGTAGATATTAGCCAAAGGGTACAAAGTTTCACTCAGACAAGAGAGACACACTCTGGAGATCTGCTGTACCACATGGGGACTGTTTCTAATAACAGTGCGCTGTTCATTCTTGAAAACTGTTAACGAAGTAGGTCTTTGATATTCTCAACGCAAGGGTAAGTGAGGAAGTATGTGTAACACACTTGATTTAATCATTCCATGCTGCATGCATATATCAAAATATGCCACACGATGCCACAAATATACACCGTTTTGTCAATTATACTGCAATAAAACTTTGGAGAAAAATTTAAATAAAATGACAAGACAAGATAAAAACAAGGGGCCCAATGCAAAGTAATAAAATTTAGTCAAGTCTATTTGAAAAACCAGCTACAGACCCCTGAAAGATCCTTGGAGGATTTTTTCAAGGATTGTCTTTTCGGATTTTTTTGTTTTTGTGTTTTTTGTGTTTTGTTTTGTTTCTTTGTTTGTTTTTGTTGTTGGTTGGTTGGTTGGTTTTGTTGTTGGTTGGCTGGTCAGTTGGCTGCAATATTTTCACTCTTAGCAAACACTGTTTTAAGACAAATAAATGCAGGGGATCGGGGATATAGCTCGGCAGCACAGCGCCTGCTTGGCAAGTACAAGATCCTAAGTTTGATTCCCGGTACCCACAAAAAAGAATAAATAAATAAATAAATATATAAATTAGATCATCATATTAAAAATACATTTTCTTAAAAACATAAGTAAATACATGAATATTACATATATAAAGTTTTCTACTGAATGAAGTTTAAAAGACATCGGTATCATCCTAATATGACAGAAACAAATATCTTTATGTGCTTTTGGCATGTTTGGAATACATCATTAGCTTTTCAGGGGGAGGAAAGGGGAATCTGATAGTCTAGTGGTCTCTCTCTCTCTCTCTCTCTCTGCTTCCTATATGGTGCAGAAGTTTGGAAAAAGAGCCGGGCCCATTCCCACCTTCCAAATCCACGAGCCATTTCCTGAAACCTGGCTGCTGGCCCTGGCGCTTCCCAGCAGTAGCAGAAATTACCTCTGGGGACCTCGCCCATCTCAGAGGCTTAGGATGAATAATTAATGTGCCCACACTCCCGGGCCTCTGTAACAAGCACATATTTTATCAGTAAATAACTAATGTCTGAGCGGAAATGCGCACCGAGGGGACGAGGTTCTGGGAAGGGCCCGCGTCCACACCAGCCTCTCTGCCCAGCCCACGGCCACCAGCTTCCGCTCTTAGAGTTGGTTTTCAGACCCGCTTGCTGAGAGTGGCAGCTTCCTTCACACACCCGGCAAGTGAGCACTGCTTGTGGCTCCTGAAGGGGGGCTGAATTAGCTGTATCATGTAACCACAGGAAGCCACAAATAATGTTAACAGATCAACTGGCCATAGATTTATTCTGACTGCTGAATTATGCATTCAGTACTCTGCACCTGAAAGCAGTTCTCTTCTCCTTTCCTGTATTTGTGTCCATCTTCTCTACTTTGGGAATCATTTCTATACTCACAGAGGATATTACGTAAAGCACGGACTTACTTATATAATTACATGTAATTATTTAGCCTCATATGGATGCATGACTTTGAAAGCTATTTCCATTAATGTTTTTTTAATTAGACTTTTAATCCAAAGATCCTCTGATGCATAAAAGTATGTAACTACAGGACCTTTCATGGACTTGACCTTCGTCTCCGGTGAAGACTCAAGATTTCACACTTCCTGCGTCCCCTTTGCTTGCACGGGTCTTTGTTTCCACCTGGAGACTCATCGCAGCTACAACTCTTTTGCATCGCTGAGGGTCTTAACTTTTCTGCAGTTAGTTAGGAGACACCGATTGTGTCTTGTTTTTTGTATGCTTTGAGAGACTCCAGTGAAGATGGGAAACATGGGCTGATAAAACAATATTCTGTATGTCAACTGAAGCAAAGAAAACTTGCTGGTAGATTCAAAGAATGGACTGAGGGGCCCAGGAAGATGGTGTCGGGGTGCTGAGGTCACACTGACAGGAGGGGGGACCCTGCTTCTCTGCCTCTGCTTCCTCCTGTGCAAAGAGAAACTATTGTCTCTCTCTCTCAGAGCTATGCTTAGAATTAAGTTACATAATGTAAATAAAGTGCACGACATACAGGCTTCATAAATATTAGTTCTTTTCACGCTCCTTTTGTGTCCTTAGTCCAGTAAAATGTAACACATCTAGGATCAGGGATATAACTCAGTGGCACAGCACCTGCCCGACAAACACAAGGCCTGGAGTTCGATTCCCAGTACCACAATAAAAAAGGAGAAGTAACACACCTAAAACTCCCAGGTACTGCTACAAAGGCAAGAATAAATAGGATTTCACCCAGTTAAAAAGTTTGTGCAGGGAAAAGGAGCAATCAACAGAGTAATGGTAATTAACATCCCGGCCACAGGCAGGCAGGTAACTTGATTCGACCAAGGGCCGCAAAAGGTTTTTCTCCAAAGAAGACAGATGGCTTGCCAGGAGTATGTGAGAACATGCTCAAGCATCGCTCAGCATCAGAAATGCGCCAGGAGCCCTCACCTCAAACCAGTTACAACAGCCACTACCAAACGGGTGAAAATGGCTAAGCTTCGAAAACACGCAGAGGAACAAGAGCCCTGGGGTGCAAATCAGTGGAGCCGACATGGGAAGCAGTATGCTGGTGTCTCCAAAAATTAAAAAACGGAGCTACGGTATGACCTAGCTGTCCAGGCCCTTATCTGCAAGAAAGGAAGTCAAGATCTCCGCTTCCACAGCAGCATCACTAACAAGGGCCGAGACACTGAATCCACTCCATCGTCCTTCAGTGGAGGCGCCGGTGATCAGCGCGCATGGCATAAATACACCGGAGCACACCACGGAGCCCTCCAAAGTAAAGACGTCCTGCCACTCACCAGCGCACAGAGAACACGCAGCATGTAAGGGAAATGGACTCAGGACAAGTAGCACCTGACCTCTTCACCACGTGTAAGCTTCAGAAGTTCAGGTCCCAGAAGCGGAAAGCAGGAGGTTTCTAGAAGGACCCTGGGGGTGGAGGGTGTTGGCTGAGAGATGTGTTACATGGAAGGATAAGTAGGATTAGAAGCAACCCATTGTGTTCTTGGAAACTGCTGAAAGTGGATTTTAAGTGTTCTCATTACAAAAAATAGTGAGGTAATGTATATATAGCAGTGAGGTAATGGCTGTGTTGATTAGGATTTTAGTCAGTCTGTAATGTATACATATATTAACACATCCTGTTGTACATCACAAATATATACAATCTTTGTGGGGGTTTTGCTTTTTAGGGGTTGTTTTGTTTTGAAGGTAGTAAAATATAGCAGAACAAGACAGAACAAAGCCAATTGAGACAGTGCAGTGAAATTGGTACAGAACTTCACAGCAGGTTACCGGGATAACAGTAATAGGTACCATAGTATACCTCATTATCTTCACAATAGTTGTTCTTTCAATTAGGTACAGAAAAATTGAAGGAAATACTGAACTTATAAAAACAGAATATTGAATAGAGAAATACTATTAATCAGAACAGAGCAAAACAGTAATAAAAATATTTGCCTTCAAAAAGACTGTAGAAAGAAACTCCCCTTATTTGCTATATTGCATATAGTCAAACTCACAAGACATACTCAGATCTCTGGCTCCCACTTACTAATGGGGCGGGGGGGGGAGATGGATGTTTGATGGTTCTCACCCTGGAGCGGCTACAAATTGCCAGGCCACAGCCACTTACCAGAGTGGCAAGGTAGCTGCTTGTTTTTACAGTGCCCCAAATTCCAGCATGGCGCAGATCTCAGGAGACACTGATGGTTCTCTGGTTTTTAGTTTTGATTTTGGTTTTATGGTGTTGTTTTTGTTTTTGTTTGGTTTGGTTTGGTTTGGTTTTGGGAGGTTTTTTGTTTTTTCATTTTGTTTTGTTTTTGTCTTCTTGAGTCAGAATCTCACTGTGCAGTTCAGGCTGGACTTAAGCTCACTTTGTAGCTCAGGCTGGTCTTGAACTTGCAATGATCTTCCTGCCTCAGCCTCCCAACTACTGGGATTACAGGTCTGTGCCATCACATCCAGCTAATCTTTGTTAATTTAAAACAATACATAAAAAAATTCACACCTTCTAGTCAACAATAAATAAATATAAAACTCCCAGATATCAATCATCTCAGGCAATATTGTTACGAATTCTACCGTGTAATATCTGAAAGACAATGGATGACAGAGCAGCCACCCTGCTTCCCCTCCTGCCGACACTTCCGCCCTGGCCCCATCCCAGCTGTAATTAATTACTTTTAGAACTTTGGTTTTCCTCTTGTGTTGTGACCTCATGAGAACAAGAGCCACTTTGTTCCACCTCACTGTGATTTTAGAATCTCGCCCAGGTACGAGATTCTAAAATAGTCGGTGCCTGACATAAGCTTGTGGAATGAACAAAAGCCCATCTTGTTCCCAAATGCTCTAAGACCAGCCGCTTTGAACCTGACCCATGTGAGGGTCACTAGAGGTCTCCGTCACCATGAACTAAGCAATGACGTGAGCTTCCAGAAAAAAAAATTCAACGCAAATGTTTATTAGTACATAAACAAAATAAAGTCCAACATCAGCACCCATTTCAGGCGGCTCTTCACCCCATGCCATGGCAGGTCACTTTCCTGGTGGTTCCACTGGTGTCCCTGGTCATTTCCTTGCATGTGGAGGAGCTGCTGAATGTATCTCTTTCCAGAAGAATAGAAGTGTTATACTATGTTGCTCTACACCTCATGGGGTTAGAAAACCCCAAACTGAGAAGCATTTCATTGGGAAAGGAATTTCAAAAGCCGAAGGTCAAAACTGTCTCCAGGTAAGACAAGTAAATCTGAAATTTAAAATCTGAAGGTGAGCTGATTAAGCAGAATCAGCCCAGCACCCTGGCACATTTGCCTCCTATGATCCCCCTGGAATAACTGACCAACCATGGCAGCCAGGCTGGCTGAGACCACGGGACCAGGGGACCTTGAGGTCCTGAGTTCTAACACCATCCCCAAGGAGACCACGGTCAGGACACTGTCTCCTAAAGCCAGGTGAGAGCCAAAGAGAACAATCCCAACAGGAAAAGAATCTTTCTCCTTGGGACCCGAAGCAGAGACCCCCGATATCTTGGCTTTCCAAAGGATCCAACTGAGCCAGGCTTGATGGCACACATCTGTAATCTGAGAACTCAGGAGGCTGAGGCAGGAAGATCACCATCCATTTAAGGACAAGCTGGGCTATATAGTGAGTCCAGGCAACCTGAACTATATAGCAAGACCCTGTCTCAAAAAAGAAAAAAAAAATTGAAAACGATCCAGTAGTCCCAACGCCATCTGTGAGTTCGTAACCCCTCCTCTGCAGGGGTTAACCTTTCCTGTGCGTGAAAAGCCGGTGGGGCTCCTTCGAGCTTTTAACCCGCTCTGCTGCCCTGTATTCATGGTCTAGGCCCACATTTTCAATCGCAGAGCCACGTGGGCTTTTCAATAAAGGGGGAGCAGGTCCTCTCTGTCAGTGTTGTCCCAGCTCCTCTTACAGGTCATCTTCAGCATGACCTTTGCTGTCACCGTCTCCACAACAGGACACTGTGTGCTACACTCACTAGGAGCATATTACACCTATAAATCAACTTAGGGAGCCGACACTTTGATAAACTCAAGAGGTCCTACCCAAGAGGGAAGGGTGTCTCCGGGTTTGTTGGCAGGGTACTACATTAGCTTCCTCTTGCAGATTTGGTCCCCTCGGCGTGAGGGTTAGCTTTAAGCCCCCTTCGAAGCTGTGGTTCTTGTCGTTGTCAATGGACTTGCGAGTGGCATCTTCTAACGGGTTAGGTTTGGGTTTGGTTTTTTTTGTTGTTTTTAAAGAGAAAACACAGAAAAATTGAAAAGCAAACAAAACAACAACAACAAAAGCAAAATGACAACAGCAACAAAAAAAAAACCTCAGTGGTATTACAGGATTTCAAATCAAGACGATAGGAATTTAACTATGGTTGCTGTATTGTATAGTTATCTTCAAAACATTTGCGCAGGTTGCCAGATACAGGCAGACAACACTGATTAAACAGTGTGATTGCTACCGTTAGGTGTTTTTGCCTATGCATGAGGGCTGAATCTCGGCAGTGGGCTACTGGCACTGAGGACCAAATAACTCCATCGCGGTTCTGTCCTGTGTACCCCAGGGCACGTGGCAGATTCCTGGACTGCTACTCACTAGAGCCAAAGGCATGGCCCCACTCATGGTCACCCGCAGTGTCTCCAGACAGTGCCAAGTGTCACCCAGGGACAGGGTCAAGGAGGCAGACTTCCCTCAGCTAAGAAATACCAGCTTATCTGAAGGCTATTGATTTTTTCATGCTAATTCCATTCCATATCCCACAGTCTTGTAGAATTATTGCTACATTTTCTGCCCAAGTTCTGAAGCACTTGAGAACAAGGCAGGAATCAAAAATACCATATTTACTGCAAGTGAGAGTCTTACAGTGGAATGTGGTTCCTATCTGCTGGCTTATGGGGTTTCCTGATGCAAACCCCCCAGAATGAGGCACGTACCTCCCCCAGTCACAGACAGCAGAGCCAAACCACAGAGGCCCCCTCAAAAGCTCCACCGGTCAGGTCCACACCTCCGGAAGCCTCCTCTTTCTGAGCCTCTTCTTACCCACAGTGTCCGTGGACATGCGATCTAAGGTACCGAACTGTCACACTTGGGGCCGCTCTGACCCTGAGGACCAACGAGAGCAAGGCTAGTCACAGTGAGGACGAGGTGTTCCTCCAGCATGTGGCACTTGACTTCCCAGGCTCCAGACCTACCTGAAGGATCCCCAGGTCTTTATAACGTGGCTTCTCCATCTCCTCCCCTTCTTGTGGCTCAAAGCTGGTTCTGCAGAGCAGTAAAGGAGACCAGCACCGCCCCTGGACCACTACTGCCCTTGACTCTCAGTCACAACCCAGGACTCTGAGATGAAACAGGCAATTCCGAAGCTGAAAGGAGGGGAGGGTTACTTTGGCTCCTGGTGACAGAGCCTGGTTATCTGGCTCCAAAGTAGAAATGGCATGGTAGAAGAGGACAGGGGACTACCACTCACCCCATGGTAGCCAGGAAGTAGAAGGGTAAGGAGGAGCCAGGGTCAAGATTTCCACCTCCAGCCCTCAGGGCTAGTGACCACCTCCAAGCAGGCCCCATCTGCTGACAGCACAGAGGATCCATCTGCTGTGCGGACTGCGCCTCTGCGATCCACTCAATTTGCAAAGCCCTACTTTGAACACGTGAGGCTGAGGCAGAGGGGTCACTTTGGATCACTCTTGTCCTTTCCCTGGCATGCAGAGAGGGGCAGTTTGCTCCGTATGTAAGACTGGTGCTCACCAGACATCTCACAGAATAGTGTCAGCCCTTCCGGCCACTTGGCTGTTTAGGGTTCTCTGAATGTTCCACATCCCTGAAAATTTGGACCTTAAACAACTCTCAGTCTCTTCTTGAGAAGATCAAATCATGAGCATGACCAGGAATTTTGGAGAGCAACCTCTCATTAAGAATCTGTGCTCACTGGGGCCTGGCAAGCCACTGGTGCACCAGGGTGAGAACTATCAGCAATTCCTGAGCTCTGCATCATGTTGGAACTTTGGGCGCTGGAGAACAGGCGGCCTACTCGCCGCCCTGGTGAGCAGCTGGGGCCCTGCCGGTGCGCGGGCTAAGAATCAGACATTGATCCATCCCCCCCACCCCCACGTTAGCAAGTTGGCACCAGCGGTCTGAGTATCTTTTTGGAGGATGAATGTATACAGCATGGCAAGTAAGGGGGATTTCCTTCTACCATCTCTTTGAAGGCAAATATTTTTATCACTGTTTTGCTCAGTTTTGATTAATGGTACTGCTTTATTCAATATTCTGTTTTTAAAAATTAGATATTTCCTTCCATTTTCCTCTACCTGATTGAAAGAACAGCTAATGTGAACAAAATGGGCTATACTATTGAGCCCATTGCTCGTGCTCTGGTGACCTGCTCTGAGGTTCTGTGGTAGTTTTACTGCACTGCGGTCACATGAGTTTGTTCTGTCTTGTTCTGCTGTATTTTGCTACCTTCAAAAAAAAAAGTAGATAAGAAAGTAACAAAATACCTCCAAAATCTTCCAACTCCACCAAAGCTGATCCATGGATCATGGATGAGGAGAAACTCAAAAACAAGACAACAGAATTATATATAAGGTGATTAAAAGTATGTAACAACAACAAAACAAGTCAGTAAGGTACTGAGCAACCTGAAACAAGATATAACTAAGCAGATAATGGACTTAAAAAGTAAAAAGAAGAAAAGAAAGTGCTCTAGAGGATATGGCTGCATGTATGTTTAAGTGTGTAGGATTGATAACCATGTTGCTAAGTTGTTACTGGATCACTGAACTTCTTTGCAGTCCCACTGTTTGAATGTCCACCTTGTATGCTTTAATTTTGTAATTTTAACAACTAGGTCTAAGAAGACAATATGTAATTTATCAACTAGTGATTTCTTACTGCTTTTTTTTTTCTGAAATTCTGTATTGTTTCTACCCCTTTTTCTGTTTTGCTTTTTTCTTTCTCTTTAAATAAAATTAAAAAAAAAAAAAGAATCTGTGCTCATGGGTCAGTGCCCTTGAGGCCAAGCAATGGTGTGGCCTGACAGCATTGTAACCTGTGACTTATTACAAAAATGGCGATGGCCCTTCATTATCTAACTGTCGCTTTTAGAAATCCTTCAACTCGGGCCACAAACTCTATGTAGTATCTTAAAAATGATTTTGATAGGACTTCTTTAAAATATATGCTGCATCAGTGCTACATAAATAATTGGAAACACGCATATATATGGCTAGCAGTACAAAAATAAACATGAAGAAAAGTTGTTCTGTAATCGAGGAAAAATTCAGGCTCTCAGCTTCCTAACAGTTATAGAAATAAAAGCAAATGTGGTAACTCAGACTTCTCTGATTAACCTTGAGAAACTTTTCCTGTGAGTATTGACGTAAAGAATGCTCAACTACATGATGAATGAACTCAGAAAACAGCTCTACAAAAGATGCATATGTGTTCTTTATGATACCATTTCCTTACATGATAACAATGAAGGACTTGTTTACAGATTTTTGTGTTGGATTTTTATTTCACTTTTCCCTTCTTATTTAATTTTTAAATGTTAGTGATTAGAGAATGAGAGATAATAAACAAAAAGTCTTATCGGTCAGTGTTTTACTGGAGAAGCAGATAAAACACAGGATACACAGATGTGTAAGAATTTGCTTATGACGGGCAGCCCGAGTCGGATGAGGAGGTATGCAGAGAAGGTCTGCAAGCTGGAGACCAAAGGTTTCAGCCCAAGGTCTGGAGCTCACTGCAGTGTCCCACACGAGTAGCAGGAGGCCAATGGGTCTGTGACAGAAGGCTGAAGGATCCACAGTGGAGTCTGCACTGGAAGCCAGGAGATGAGGTCCAAGATGAAGGCAAAGACCAGAGCTCTTCCAAAGAACAGAAGCAGCTTCATCCTTCCTGGTTTCCTCTTTACACCATACAGGCGCTGAGCCGCCCTGGGGCGGGTCCTCTGCACCCTAGGGTACAGACTTGCTGAGCCAATCTAGCTAAACTTCTCTTAACTAAACTTCTCAAGGGGACACAATCAATCAGTCAATCACTACACCTTCTAAAAATGTCCATTTTTAAACCACACTTCTGGAAGGAGTTTGATGGTGATCTTTCCAAGACAAGGATTTTAGGTTAATGACTAAGGGACAGACAGCTTCTATTTTAAACAATGTAAAATGACTTCTGCATTTAATCAACATGTGTTTGCATGCTGCAGTGTATGAGAGAGATGCATATAGCGCACACAAGGAGAGATAATATTCCACTTAGATGGAGACAGAAACCAGATTGGTGTCATTTCAGAAATCAATGATCCTGACTCATGTTTTCAGCTGAGAAGGACCCAGGTTGACAAAAATAGCTATAAAAGAGTCAAATAGCTGGGGATAGAGCTCAGTGGCACATGCACATGTCTGGTAAGCATGAGGCCATGAGTTTGATCCCCCCAGTACCCCCCCAAAAAAAGAAGAGTCAAATAATCATCAAGGAAAATCTTTAAATTTTTTTTCAATGCCCAGATAGCTTGAAACACCAGATCTTCACATTCACAAAAGAAAGAAATTTTGACTCAGAAGAAATCACTGTAGCTGCAGTGACCTGCTCACTTTTGTGCTGTTGAATGTTGCATGACTCGTGGGATCAACTTGCTGGATAGACACGCGTCGGACCACATCCGCAGCCATAGTATCTGTGGTCTCGGCCCAGGAGGAGGGTAACAGTCGCTTATGTAAGATCTGCTCACATCCTGGCCCCATCGCTGCCAACACTGAGATCCAGACAGCTCGCCAGCCCTCTGTAAGCCTCAGCTCCATCACCTGCCGTGGGGCACAGTACCAGCTGCACTGAACTGTACCAAGGGGTGTGGTGGGTAGAATAAGAGCCCCCCAGATGCCCTCCTCCTAATCTCTGGAAAGCATGGCTGTGTCTCCTTTCATGGCTAGGGGAATCTGCAGATAAGACTCAAGACCTCACAACGGACAGTTCTTCTGAATTATCCAGATGGGTCCCGAGTAGCCATAGGGTCCTTGAAGGAGCTGGGGAAGGAGGTGTGAAGATAATAAACTCAAAGGACAGCAGGGTGCCAGCGCGAGACACAGACAGCTGCTGACAGCTGGAAAGCTTGCTCTTCCGGGGACTCCGGGAGGAAGAGAATTCTGCAAAGGACTTAAATATAACTCAGTGAAGATGATTTGGACTTCTGATCTCTAAAATTATAATATTGCACCATAAATTCATGTTCTTTTAAGCACTAAATTTATGGTAATTTGTGTGTTGGACTCATAAGAAACTAACCTAGAATAGAGTTCAAAAACACATGTGGAATAACAGCACAATGCCTGACACAGCGAAGCAGTCAGTCAGTGTTAATGGGAACATGACAGCTGATGGCCATCCATGCACATTTTGTCCTGAAAATAATTTCTATAAATTTTTGATTATTGATATTGAATTGGGTTGGGCATGGCGGCACACACCTATCATCTCAGCACTTGGGAGGCTGAGGCAGGAGGATCACTGTGAGTTCGAGGCCAGCCTGAACTGCATAGTGAAACCTTGTCTTCAAAAGCAAAGGGAAGAAAGAAGAAAGGAGAAAGAAAGAAGTGGATGAAAAAGCTCAGTATCCAGGTCTTTTTGTTCTATAAAAATTATCAGTTCACACGGTTTAACCTGGTATTTCAAAGCTTACTATAGGTTCTTAAGAATAAAAAACCATTACAGGAGGATGTCTAGGTCTTCAAATTTCATCTTAGTGTCTGCTCTTCAGTGACAACCAGCTAATGAGACAGGAAGAGGGTTAAACGGGCTGATGTACGTACAGGAGCACGCGTACCGCGGTAAGCACACATGGTAACCCCGGTAGACACTGGGCTACTGTATTCCATGCTCTTCTGTCCCGGTTTCAGGACACAGGGGCTCCCTGGGTCAGGTTCACCGCTGACACCTCTCCACTCCCCGCCACCAAGAGTAGCTGGTCCATTTCTAAATCAAACACAAAATGTTTGAACCAGGCATCTTTGTAGTTTCTTCTAGAACCTGCCCAACATGCCTTTTGTTTAGCACTTGATATCATACACTAAAAATGTTTTTGTTGGATTAATAACTATCACATTAGTCTTCTTTTGACAAATATTGTGAACTCTTCATGATTTTCTCCATCTGTAGCTTACACGTTATACTTTTTTTTTGTAGTGCTTAACTAGCAGGGCTCAAAAAATTCTTGTTTTCACCTGACTAACTGATACAAACAGCCATGTTCTTTAGCAGAAGTGTCCCCTGACTGTCCCCATCCTGGCTCATTAAAACCCAGTAATCCACTTCTGCCCTGCTCTGAGCAAGAAGTGTGAGGCTGACATAGAAGCGCAATGTTGTCCAGGATATGCCGAGGGTTACTGCCCCTCATGCGGGTATATGTGCTCTCCCCTGCCCCGTTCTGCCCTCTTCTCATTAGGCAAAGCCACAGGACCGTGGACTGTGACAGGAAGTGGCAAGTGCTCCGTTCCCAGCAAAGCAGTTAAGAGCCCATGTGGGATCCTTCAACTTTCCACCCTCATCAAAGAAAGATGTTTCAGACCGAGCAGCTGCAAAGGGGAGATGCCAGGAGCCCTGGGAGGAGCCAGCCCCTCCACCCCCACATCACACTTGGGGCGTCAGTAAGAAATCAAGCAGGATGTGGCGTGGAAACGCAGCTGAGATTTTTCAGCTACCTCAGGAGCCTCACCTCCCTCACCCTCAGCACGGAGCGTCTATTTAATCATGTAATGATCCAACCTGACCACAGGTTGATTAGTTGTCCTTACCTTCCGAAGAGTATTTCCAAAATAATTTTGAAAAAGAAATTGGTTTCAAGAGAAGATCAGGGCCATAATAAAAGAGCAGGAACCGAGCAACTAAAGCACTGGATATGACAAATGGGAGAACAGCTATCAGAAATAAAATTAGACAAAAATTGAGATTTATGCCAGCGGTTCATAATCCACACAGAAAGAAAAGCAATATTCCAGGTTTCATAATGCCAGGGAGCAGACTCCTTGTTCGACATTAATGGATATTGTATGTTATTACACACAATGATTGCGTGTATTAGAATTCTAGACAGATGTTCACCGGCTGACAACATAACTCTTTGAGAATTTCAAATAGAGAGACCGTGTGAGCTTCTAGGCTCTGAAAACAGCATTCTACATCAGTGGTTCTTACACTTAATTTTGATTTAGAATCACATAGGGATTTGGTGAAAATTGCAGATTACTGAACTCTGTCTCCAGCTATCTAGTGCTCTGTGTTTAGAGTTCCCCAAATTAGAGATGACATATTGCTTGACCACAAAGACTCAGGGATTTGGGTGGGGAGTGTTGTTTTTTGTTTTTTGAGAAAAAGTCTCACTATATAGTTTGGGTTGGACTTTAGCTCATTTTGTAGCCCAGGTTGACCTCAGTCTCAGAGTGATCTTCCTGCCCCAGCCTCGTAAGTGCTGGGATTACAGGCATGCAGCACCACATCAGGCCAACGCAGTAGTCTGAGAAACATCCTAGAGATGCTGACACAGGTGACTCATACCCCTGGGAATGAGCACCTTCAGGGGCCAGCTGTAACTAGCACCAATGTAACATAAACAACCTGCACACTAAAGTGCTCACCTTTCCCTACAAATGTGTTTTATCAGAGTTTTCTCTCTGATAAAAGACTTTTCTCTCTTTTATTTAAAATACGCAAATCACATACATATGTAGAAATAGGTTTTCTTACTTTTAAGCTGCTGTCTAAATCTTCCAATAGTGTGAATGTCTATTTCATGGAAAACACCCAAAACATCTTAAAGTACATATTTCTATAAGAATTTTATTTTTAGTATTAATGATACCATATTTGCTCACAGACATCTTATTACTTTTTCACTTAGAACAATGTATAAGGAGATACAAGGATTAAATGAGATGGTGTATGCCAAATAGATGGTGTATGTTTGTAATATAGTAAGTCTCAATAGTGTAAAATATTACTATCTACTAGAGCATAAATTTGTGGCAGCAGAGATTTTCTATGCTTTATTCATTGCTTTGACTTCTATTTGATAAGCATTTGTTGCAGGATGGATGGACAGGTAGATGGATGGATAGATGGATGGGTGGATGGATGGATGGATGGATGGATGGATGGATGGATGGATGGATGGATGGATGGATGGATGGATGGATGGATGGA